>CM066163.1:57537685-57720185 GCA_033629205.1 Lithocarpus polystachyus
ACTCAGTGAAAAATAATCTAATCACCATTTGATACATGTACTCGAATGCTCGGTGAAAAAAATCCACAAAAAGTCAGAGACGTTGGTTCACTTGAGCATATAAGACTGACAATGATGAGTTTCTTATGAGTTTCAATGTAAAAATTTGGGGTTTAGACCAATACTCTGATGCTTGATGCTTTCAAAATTTACATTGTAAGTTTAATTTTCTTTGAATTTTGTTGCCCATAGTTAAACTAGAAATAAAACTTTTTGGTGGCTGCTGTTTGATTCAACATAGTCATTACCTTTGAATAGTTGATGTCATATTTCTTTTACATGGTTTAGCATTTGGAGTGATTTGTCAACTTATTTCGTATGCTTTAAAAATAAATAAAAATTAAAATGAGTCAGGTCACAAGTCAGACGGGTTAACTTAACTTGCCCAAAAACAAAAGGCAGAGTACGAGTCAACTTCTTTTTACTCCGGATAAAAAAAAATCTAAGTTTTGAGTTAGGTAATTTGCTTCGGGTTGGATTAAAGGTTTCAATCCAAAATTGCTAGGTCTAATTGATACATGATGACATGATGGATTGGTAAATTTTATTAGATTTTTGTGGATCTTGTTATGATCTTGCTAAATTTTGTTTCTGTTGGTCTTGTTATAATCTAATTGTATTGTGTTTTTATTGGATTGCTGTGTTTATTGTATGCACTATACTTGTTGATGTTATGTTTTATTACTGGATCTATCTACATCATACTGTTTTGCTAAAAATCTGTTGTGATTTTTTGCTAGAACAAATTGGAGCTTGAAAGTTGCAACTTCAACCTAATTCAATTATTTTAACCTGTTGTTTTAAAACCATGGTATTAACTTATTAAATACAATTTAAGAATTACACATTTACTTCAGATTCAAAGATGTTCCATACCACTGCGTACCCTTGGTGCGGTGGTCACTCCATAAGTATAAATGCTTATGAGGTGTGGGGGACAATGGCCGAGGTTCAAGTCTCCAGGAGGGAGCTTTACATACATATACACTTAGATTAGGCTAAAGTAGAAATTCTATCTTGTATTTAAAAAAAAAAAAAAAAAAAGATGTTCCATTCACATTGTCATTGTCATGCTTTTCAATACACAAACATTATTGGAGTCACAACTATGCATGGACCAATTAAAGGATGATTGTTGTGATTGTCTACAACACATCAACCAATTCTTTTAGGGATACACACTTCACTCTATAATTTTCCACAAGTTGCATATTTGTTAATTTATAATTAAATTGCATTACATACACATGGGACCATTACTAGTAATCGGTGAAAAATAATCTAATCACTATTGTTGGTGCAATCACAATAATAATGGAAATAATACAAAGAGAAACTAAATAATACTTCTGATATTATTTATAAAGAGAGAAATTACACAACACTATTTGGACTGAGGCGTGGCACTCGCTCTCTTTAAGGAGATTGAAGCCTTTGGTTGGCTAAACTTTGTAATCGATGCTGACCTTCTTTGACTTGTCTCCCCTAGGATACAACAGCCCAACAAATGTTATATGGCTAGAACTGCTTCTGCACAAAGTGCTCAAGCCCAAAGCTCCACCAGAAAGAACACCCTTCCTCGCCAAGAAACTCTCTATTTTTTTTTTTTGGTGTATATTGCAGTAACATGGATTGGGTCTGAATGAGTCAATTTATAGGCTCAATGGGCCTCACGAAATTACTACCCAATTTAATCTGATTAATTAGGTCCATTATTCTGATGTAGTAGGTGTTACAAGATTAATTGTTGAATTTTAATCTGATGGGCTGGAGTCACACAATTAATGGTGAGATAAGAAGTTTTTGAAGAATGAAAAGGCCCAAACAGATAGTTCATTAAGTTGATTAATAGCTCTTTATTTTCCATAGTAAAAATGGAGTATTAATTCGGGCCATTTACTCACCAATGGATATGGTAATTATTCTGAATGGGTTGTCAAGTAGGAGGATCCAAGAGGCTAATTCATTTCTATTTTTGATACCTTCACCCTTCACCTCCCCCTTGCGCACGTATCTAGCCTAATATTTGAGACAATTTATGTTAGCTCATTAATCACCACAATCAAAAAGAATAAAATAGACTCTCCCCTTTTCAATGTGGGATTAAACATTCTCACTAACTCCTCATCTTCCATATTCACTCCCATATCTTTACATTTATGTTGTAACATTTATTCATTTTAATAATTTAATATTAAAATGCTCCAATAATCTCCCACTCATTTTAATATTAAATTTTTTAGTTAAAGAGAGATTACTAGGCAAAGATGGTTCACTATGCATCATGAAGGTGTGCTTTGCAATGAACCTGCACTTAGTAAAACAGCGATCTCAACTCTAGAGTCGTAGTGGTCTTCGACTTGAACTAGGACTGCTTTAGGAAAACTAAGCGTCGCTGCTTACACATAATAACCCAGGTGTTGACATGAGCTTTTATAGCTAGCACTTTATGGCTGTGTGCTGATCTCAGTTCCATGAATGTATTTGAGATTAAGTCCAAAACTCATAGGGAGCGGCTCCACCCCCACACTTACATAGGTGAAATTTTTTCTAGAGTGCTCCTGTAATTTTGACACCCCACTCATACGAGTTACAAATTTCATTAAGAGTTTTTACTCAACCTAGACATTACAGGATAAAGCCACTTACATCACAAGGATGTACAATTTAAAAATTTATTTACAAAATAAATAATTAAAAAAATAAATAATGCATTTCTTATGACTATCATATGATTTGTTTTTCCAATTGAACCCAATTCTCAGGATCTCTAGTCCTTGGGTTGGGTATCCTCATATATGGCTTATGATTCTATGGACTTTAGTCCCATCTCCCTCGATGTATTTCAGACCCTATCTTTTGCCAAGGCCTTGGTAAATGAATCTGCAAGATTATCATTAGATTTAATATAATCCACAGTTATGATGTCACTACTCAAATAAGATCGCACGGTACTGTGCTTTCTTCATATAGGTCTAGATTTACCATTGTAATAGTGGTTTTTAACTCTACCAATTGTGGCAGTGCTATCACAATGAATTAATATAGGTGGAATTGACATTTCCCAAAGTGAAATTTCATATAACAAATCTCTAAGTCAATTTGCCTCTTTACTAGTTGAAACTAATGCTATTAATTTAGCTTCCATTGTTGAATTAGCAATTATTGTTTGCTTTTTAGATTTCCAACAAATAGCACCACTACCTAAGGTAAAAATATAACCAGTGGTAGAGAGAGAATCACCTGAGAATGTATTCCAATCGGCATCACTAAAAGCTTCAATCACAGTAGGGTATTTTTTATAAAATAAGCTATAACTTTTGGTACCAATTAAATATCTCATGACTCACTCAATAGCCTGCCAATGATCTTTACTAGGCTTGCTAGTAAATCTGCTAAGCAATCCTACTGCATATGCAATGTCAGGTCTAGTACAATCAGTAGCATAACGCAAACTACCAATGATGCTAGCATAATCCTTTTGATTAAAAATCTCATCATCATTATTCACAGGAAATAAATGAACACTAGAATCAAAAGGAGTAGCTACACTTTTGTGATCATGAAAATTATATTTTCCCAACATAATGTGATTGATCAAGAAATATTCCATCACATGTTTTCATAATTTTTATGCCCAAAATAAAACTAGCCTCACCAAGATCTTTCATATCAAAATGGCTTTTAAACATATTTTTTGTCTCATTTATAACATGCATATTTGAACCAAAAATCAACATATCATCCACATAAAAGTTAATAATAACATGTAAATTATTCCATGATTTAGAATAAATACATTTATCACATTCATTTGATTTATAGTCATTCTTAATCATGCAGGAATCAAATTTTTCATGCCACTGCTTAGGTGCTTGTTTTAAGCCATATAGGTAATGGAAAAATACATGTTTGCATCGTATACAAAACATACGCAGCAGAAAATTAACGGATCTACTTCATTCACAATTGATAACATGTTCTATGTAAGTTTAAGAATATAGAATAAGAGAGTGTACCTTGGAATGGTGAATTTCAAAACAAAGATTAGAAGTACTTGGGAACACTTTTAATCTTCACTCCAATTCCACTAACGCCCAAGAAGTGTGGTCTCTCAATCAGTTATATATGTTTGTTCAAAAGAGAATGAGAGAATGTCTAACACTCACATACAAATCATTTCATGTACTTGTTAGTTACTAAATTCTGTATATTTCTCTCCTTATAACTGATTATCTAATTGGGCTAGCCTTTCAATTTCATAAATATATATATTTTAGTAACTATTTACTAAAGTAGTTAGGCCTAACATTCTGAATAACAAACACATTAAACTTATCTCAAGCAAATATTTTGTATCTCCATTAAAAGACTATGAATTCCATCTTGAGAATATATGTTCCATCAACACTAAATGTGGCTGCCCAACATATTAAGGTTTTGACCGTTACTTTAGATCTTACTCCTGATATATCAAAGCAACCTACACTTTATAATCAGGTCCATTATTCTCTTAGGATTAAGAGTTCATGCAGATAGAATTCATGAGATTTATTATTTATTTGACAATCGTTAGGAGAATAATAAATTTCACTGCAGTCTAGTTCAATATGTCTTAACTCTTAAAACATATCAATATATCAACTAGAAGTCCCCACTTCCATGATCAAAGCAAATCATCTTAGTTGACATGTTATAGTCTTCGCAGATGAAACGCCCAATTTCATCACAGACTACGAACTAAAATTCTGAGTTTATAAAGAACTTGTGATTTATATTTTCTGTGACTTTTCACATAAATTACATACAATGCATCTCGTGGACTATATGATAATGTCCGAATATTCATGCTGCCATTGTTTTAGATAATAATAAAACAACTTTATTAATTACAACATTAAGTCATACATTAAGTCATACATATGTTATTTATAGCATCATACAATAAAATTTAAGTGCACTAATCCTAACAATAGGGATTTAGTTAACTTACAAACCTTGCTTTCTTGTCCAGACTCTATAAAACCTTCGGGTTGATTCATATAAATCTCTTCCTCTAGGTCCCCGTTTAGAAAAGCAGTTTTTACATCCATTTGATGAATTTTCAAATAAAAAATTGCAGCAATAGCAATTAACAATCTAATAGATGTAATTCTTGTTATCGGAGAAAAAGTATCAAAGAAATCAAGATCAGCTTTTAAGCCTTTTGCAACAAGTCTAACTTTAAACTGATCTATTGATCCATTCGGTTTCAATTCTTTTCTAAGGACCCATTTACAACCTATGGTCTGAGTACCCGGTGGCAGATCTAATAATTTCCAAGTTCTATTAGATATTAGAGATTTCATCTCATCATTTACAGCCTCTTTCCAAAATATAGTATCAGGTGATGTTAAAGCTTCTTTTAAATTTTGGGGATTTTCTTCGATGTTAAAAACATAATAATCAGGACCAAAATCCTTTTCAACTCTAGCTCTTTTACTCCTTCTAGGTTCCATTTCAAAATTTTCTTGATTTTGTAAATGTGAAGTAGAAGAACTAGGTTGTGACAAAATATTTTCTTCACCCCCACTATTTTTCAATTTAAAAGGAAATTTTTCTTCATGAAAAATTGCATCACCAGATTTAAACATTATTTTATTTTCAAGATCAAAAAATTTATAGGCTGCACTATTAATTGCATAACCAAGAAAAGCACAAGTAGTAGTTCTTATACCTAACTTAGGTATTTTAGGGTCCGTAAGCCTTACATAAGCAAGACAACCTCATACTCTCAAATATCCCAAGTTTGGCTTATGTCCTTTCCACATCTCAAAAGGTGTAGTATGTGACTTTTTTGTGGCACCTTATTCAAAACATGACATGAAGTTAAAATAGCTTCACCCCAAAAATGTAAAGATGTACCAAATTCAATTAACATAGCATTTGTTAACTCAATTAGAGTTCTATTTTTCCATTTAGCCACACCATTAGAAGCAGGTGAATATGGTGCAGTAGTTTCATGGATAATTCCCAAAGACTGAACAAATGAGTTGGATACACTTGATTCATACTCATGCCCTCTATCACTTCTTATTCTTTTTATTTTTCTACCGAATTAATTTTCAACTTCTTTTAAAAAAATCTTGAAATCTTTCAAAAGCATCACTTTTATTTTTCAACAAATAAATAGTTGTATATTTTGAGAAATCATCAATAAAAGTGATAATAAACTTATTTCCCTCACGAGTTAAAATTCCCTCAAATTCACATAAATCGGAGTTAATTAACTCAAGTAATTCGGTATTTCGTACAACGCTTTTATAAGGCCTTTTTATAATCTTAGCTTGACTACAAGTTTCACATTAATCCTAAACTACTCATGATTCCCACATAACTACTATTTATATGACACAAACGAGCATGCCAAAAATTAATAGAAGAAAGCATATAAACTGAACTGGTAGATGCTTTATTATTCTCAACATTCAATTTTAGTGATTACATAATTATTAGATTCTATAGTTTGCTTGAAGCTAGTCTTGTTAAGCAAAAAACTTGACATCAAATTCTGCCACATAGACGGAGTGTAAAGTACATCTTTCAACGTTAGCACATATCTAGAAGTGAATTTCAATTCAACCTCACCACTCCCAAAAACCTTGGTTTTGCCAGAGTTACCAAGCATAATAATTTTTTCTTCTTCAAAAGGAGTGTACAACTTAAACCAATTTTTGTCATAGCAGACATGCCTATTAGCACTAGAATCTGCCCACCACCCTTCAACATATTGCACTATATTGATGTTTGTTATCATAGCCACTATAGGCTCTTCAGTTACGTTAGCTTGCGGGATATATTCATGTTTCCCGAATTTGCAAAATCGAGCAATATGCCCACTCTTACCACAGACAAAACAAGATCTATTAAATTGATCTTGTGAAGGGAGTCCTTGGTTCTTATTGTAATTTTTTATTTGGGTTTCCCCTTCGTTGAGGTCTATTATTGTTTTTAAAGGCTCTCTTTTTAGGCTTCAATTGACCATTTCTAGGAAAATGATTTTTGGGCATATAATTATTAGCTGAAATAAGGTTTAGCTTTGTGATGGAATTACCATTGCTCTCTTGTGTCATGAGTGCATCTTGTCCTCTAGCCTCCTCCTCCACACGGATGCATGTGATCAAAGTCTCCAAGGATATCTCCTTTTGTTTGTGCCGCAAAGTCTTTCGGAACTCCCTTCAAGATTATGGTAGTTTATCAATTATGTCAGCTACCACCAAATGGTCTCCAATCTTTATGCCTTCGGATCTCAATTCAGTCACGATCATTTGGAAGTCTTGTGCTTGATCCAACACCGATTTTCCATTCACCATTTGGTAACGGAAATCACCTAGCAGCATACTTTTTTGCACTAGCCTTCTCGGTATCATTCTTGCTTTGTAAAGCTTTCCAAATTTTCTTAACAGAATTATAAGTTGTATCATAATAATCATGAAAATGATCGGTAAGACAATTCAAAAGATATTGTATACTTATCTATTTTTTCTTGATGGAGACTATATCCTTCCTCACTTATCTCATCGGTAGGAATCTTTGATGGATTCTTGTCAGTGAGGATGTAGGTGACTTTGAGAAGACTCAAGTAGAAGAAGACCTTTCCTTTCTACCTCTTGAAATGGGCTCCCTTATAGCGAAAGGGCTTGTTGAGATCTCCAACAGGCTCATTTGGTTTCTCTTGTGTAGGCTCCATGTGATGAATCTCCTTAAAATTGTTGGTGCAATCACAATAATAATGGAAATAGCATAAAGTGAAAATGAATAATACTTCTAAATATTATTTTTAAAGAGAGAAATTACACAACACTATTTGGATTGAGGGTGATTCATTTCCAATTTTGATACCTCCACCCTTCACCTCTCTCTTGCGCACGTATTTAGCCCAATATCTGAGACAATTCATGTTAACTTATTAATCACTACAATTGAAAAGAATGAAATAAACTCTCTCCTTTTCAATGTGGGATTAAACATTCTCACTAACTCCTCATCTTCCATATTCACTCCCACATCTTTATATTTATGTTGTAACATTTATTCATTTTAATCATTTAATATTAAAATGCTCCAACAACCATTTGACACAAAATTTGGTAAAGTATATTGGAGTGTTTGTCCACGACTTTTTGCATCATCCCTGGTTTCTAAAGGTGATGCATCATGCATATGGTCTTGGTTTTATTTTTGACGAAAAAAAGCATTGCAATTCAAGGTCACATATAACACGTTGCCTTCATTTAGCTCACTATTTGGCCAAATGACATATAGAACGGATGGTCCATGTTTACTGTAACATGCATATCCATCTGTAGTTGAGGGGTTTCAGATACTAAACCACTATTGCCAAAAATCAGTTAGTAAAATTATATCAGAAACATTCTTTCTGTCGAATGATTTTTTTTGGGGGGGGGGGGGGGAGGGAGTGGGGGGGAGGGAGGCAGTTTAAAATTATCCGAACAAAGTTTAGCTTTAAATTGATTTGGAATTATCTCCTCCAACATACTACGTGACGATTTATAAAATAAAGTTTAGCTCTAAATTAATTTGGAGTTATCTCCACTAACCCATACTTGCTTACATGACGATTTATAAGACTATTTGTGTGTATTATTTAAACAAGTCATATGACTTTTTAAAAAAGTCATGACTAAAACTACACATGAATCGTCTCTTCAATTGTTATATAGTGAGTTGAAGGAAGATAATTCTGAACTAGTTTGGAGCTACAAAATTTTCAAATTATCCACCGTGTTATAATTCATTTACTTTTAAGGCAAAAATGCAAATCACACCCTTTCAGTATGACCAAAATTTATTTCAGTCCTTTAATTTTACTTTTGTTTAATTGAGTCATCTAAGTTTCAAGTTTATTCAATCAATAGTCTCTCCATCAAATTTAGTTAAATGTTGTGTTTGAATGTCCAGATTTTTATTCTTTCTTCAAAAATTTTAAATTAACAAAATTCAATTAATTATTGAAAAATATTTTTTAGATTTTTCAATAAAAATTTTAATGGAAGTTGATGGAAATGTTTTAATTGAATAAACTTGAAGTTTAAAGGACTTAATTAAACGAAAGCAAAGTCAAAAGACTTAAATGAGTTTTGCTCAAACTTAGATGGTACACTTTGCATTTTTGCTTACTTTTAAGTTTTAAAATATATGATTCTAGCTTGATGAGTTAATTTTCTTTAAAACTTTCTCCCCTCTCCCTGTGTGTGTGTTAAAAATACTTAGTATTTTTTAACAAAAGAAGCTTGATGAGTTAATGTGTCAACTTAATTATCTATGTCGATAGTCTTGCCACATATACTCATGAGCATAGTTGTCAAAATCCCGATCTAGATCCTACGATCTTACGATTTTACGATCCCACTTGCTCAAAACGATCCAAATCTTTTAAGAATCTTTGCGATCATTCAGGATTAGTAGGATTGTACGATTCTAACGATCCCAAATGATCCTGGTTTCTTGTAATTTTCTTTAACTTGACAGAAGGCTCAATTGGACCCAAATGAAAAATAACATCACAAGACCAAGTTTTGCTATTCTAATATAGAGAGATAGATCGTCAGTTGGACTCAAATGAAAGGTAAAATCCCAATAAAGTGTCACGTTTTGAGGTTTTTAGCATCTTAAATGATACTTACAAATGAATGTAGTGATGTATGGTAATTACATCAAATGGATGCAAATTTATGAATGGACATACAATTAAATTTATGAATGGACATCAAATGGATGCATCTTTAAATGATACTTACAAATGAATGTAGTGATGTATGGTAATTACATCAAATGGATGCAAATTTATGAATGGACATACAATTAATGTGATTATTTAACATACCAATGTGTTTTTATTTCCTCAAACAATGTAAAATCTTACAATCCACGATCCCACTTGCCTCCCACGATCTTACATAAGATCTCGATTTTGACATCCTTGCCCATGAGATAAATTTTTTGGGTAAATTACCAATTTAGTTTCTAACATTTTTGCTATGTGTCAATTTTGTCTCTAATATTTGAATTATGTCAATTTAGTTCCTAACTTTTTTTTATTCAAATTAGTTCATATCGTTAATTAATAGGTGAAAAATGCTGACATTGTCAATGGCCAAAATAAAAAAACAAAAAATTTCCACCTCATATGTCAAATGTAGTACTAACGTAGATTAAACAAAAGAAGAAAAAAAAAACCGTTGGGACCAAAATCCTAAAATTAATCTTGATTTGTAATATTAGACAAATTAAAAATTAATTCGTTTCACTGGTTTCCCTATCAAAAAATAATAATTAATTCCTTTTTCATTCACTTGCTAAAAAGATAAAAATCTTTGATTTTCTTCAGGAAAAAAAAGGTTTTCAACTCCCATTTTTTCCCCTAAATTTATTTTCTTAGACGGCCTAGACCTCTCAATTCATGAAAAGAAATAGGGAAAAATGCTCATACACCCCCTAAACTTTCAACTACTGGCCAAGACACCCCCTAAACTATTATATTGGCCAATTTACTCACTATACTATACATATATGTCAAATCAGTACTTTAGTTAGTCCAACATTAAAACACTATCATAATGAGCATGTGAGACTCACGTGACTTTTAAAAATGAAATCAATCACCCAAACCTAGTGGAGAGAGAGAGAGAGAGAGAGAGAGAGAGAGAGAGAGGCAATAGAACCAGAGCCATCGCGAAGCTTCTCTCCACCGTCTCGCCACCCTTGTCCCGACGGCGCCTTGGTGGTTTAGCCACACTGTTCAATCCTAGTTTTTTTTCTTTTTTTTTTTTTCTTTTTTTTGTTATAAAAAATTCTTTGTGGATTTAAACTCAGGGAATGAATTAAAGGGAAAAAAAATACCAGGATTAAACAATGTGGCGAAACCATCAAGGCATTACCGGGACAAGGGCGGGGAGAAGCTTTGAGGTGGCTCTAGTTCTACCGCCTCTCTCTCTCTCTCTCTCTCTCTCTCTCTCTCTCTTCTTTGCCGAACATGTCCCTCTTCTTTCCACTGGGTTTGGGTGATTGATTTTGTTTTTAAAAGTCACGTGAGTCTCACATGCCCATTTTGATAGTGTTTTAACGTTAGCCTAACTAATGTATTGATTTGACAGGTATATATAGTTTAGAGAGTAAAAGTTCAAGGGGTGTCTTGGCCAATGATTGAAAATTTAGGGGTATATGGGCATTTTTTCCAAAGAAATACTAGTGAACTAGAGTCTAGAGATAGAATTCAGCAACAAAGAAAAAAGTCCATTGAGAGCTCTTCTTTAATGGCCTTTTTAGATTCAACCAAGGCCCTGACCAACTCTAAAACTTCATTCACCATTTGTTGTAAGTCTTTCAAGATTTTTTGTCGGTCATATTCACCTATCTTAAGATTGATGGCTCTGATACCAAATGTTAGGAACCTAGTGGTTCCTAATAGGATTGATAGGAATTATAGGGGGATTGATGAGAATTGTAGGGAAACTCACTTAACTCGAGGTTGTCACCCTTCATAAAGAAAGGGAGAGATTAAGAGAGAGAGAGAGAGAGAGAGAGAGAGAGAGAAAGAGAGAGAGAGAGATGCACTAATGCACTAAGAAGACAAAGCTTCTATCCCAGCGTCCAAGTAACCACAAATCAAACTTTTTACTACTCAACATTTCCCTCTTTGGTTTGTGAAACAAAAGGAAAAGCTTATAGCAAAATGGAAGAACGGACCATTTCGAAAGCAATGGCGGTGACAACCTGCATTCTCTTCCTCCAATCTCATTTTTTACTTTGTACTTTCTCCTCTTTTTCTTTCCTATAAAGTTTCCTTGGAAACAATCACATAAAAAAATTAAAATAAAAATTAAAACCAAAGATTAAGCCCAACCACCAAGAGAAAATCTCATTTTCTTGACATCCAAACAGAAGCTAGTGTATCAACGATTTATCCGATTGGACTGAGATCTGTTAGCGGATGGGGCTTAATCATTGCATTTTGAGTTTTTTTTCTTTCTGCGTTTTGTTTCCAAGGAAACTTTACTTGAAAGACAAATAAGAGAAAGTGCAATCTGCAAAGAGAAAAATGAGATTGGAGATGTGCTTACACATGCTTTTTTTTTCCCCCCATTTTTATATAGGGAACGTCGTAATATACAAGCAGTTCATTTGGCAAGAAAATTATATTTATTTTGGCCGTTAGTCATATTAGTATTTTTTATCACCACTTATCGATAAGGATCATTTTAGCACAATAATAAAAGGTTAAAGACTAAATTGAAACACTTGAAAGATCAGAGACCAAATTGACATACAGTGTAAAGGTTAAAGACCAAATATGCAATTTTTTTTGACAAAGTTTAGCTACAGAATTAGTTGCAGCCTTAGGCTACAACCTTACTCAATAACATAAAAATTACTATATATTTTGAAAATCTTATTATTGAATTGCATGCTCTTTATTTTCTTAATACATATGTCAAATTTCGTGATAGTTAGATATTATATACTATATGATCTTTAAGTTTATATTTTATGCATAATTTTAAACTACAAAAATTTACAATTTAAACAATTTATTGATAGCATAGCTATTGATCTTTAATTTTCTAGAAATTTAGCAAGCATAAAGTTTATAAGAAGAAGATGTAATCCAATAGTGGATTTATCAAAATTTACCTCCAATAAAAAGATATTGAGTAAGGTTGTAGCTTTAGGCTACAACCAATTTTGTAGCTAAATTTTGTCTTTTTTTTTTTCTGAATTAGTGAGATGATATTAATAAGATTAGTTTCTTTTATTCAATACTGCTGTGCCTTTTTATTGCCACCAGAGATTTAAAATAATAATAATAATAATAATAATAATTTGAGGGAATCTCCCCAGAGATTAAAAAGAATAGAAGATAAACAAATATCAATCATACTTCAAGGTTCGGCATCAAGGGGAATCATAATTCATAGGTGTTTATCTCTCCCTTTATTAGCCAACAACCTCTAGGGACCATTCTATAGCTCAGCCTCATCCCAAACGTTCACCAAAGCACTGTGGTTTCACTGTTATGGGCTTTAAATCTAAACTCCTCCCTCTTCATGGTCGTCTACTCTTATCCATGGAGTCACCTCATCTATCCCATTGAGTAGGGAAAATAATCACGCTTAACATTTAGTTTTAAAAAAAATATAATGGTAATCATATAGTGTCACCTCATTTGTTGGCGAATGGAAGGGTTAAATTGTAACAATAATTCTCTGAGTTAGACTAAATTTCCAACACCTCTTTTAAATGGTACTATATTTTTCAATCCTTCTTTAAGATTTTGGGAAAATGACATTTCACTCTAAACTTTAAGGGAAGTGACACTTCTGTCTCTTGAGATTTGAAGAAATCAACATATTAATCATTCCATTAATAACAATAATAAAATATTTCAAATTTTGGGAAGATTCTCTTAACCAAATCCTAACCATGGTATGGTGATAAGGAATAATATTCAACCCAAAATTTTTGTTAACCATGGTTATAATTTGGTCATGGGAATCTTTTCAAATTGAAATATTCTGTTACTAATATTAATAGAATGACTAAATGCATTTGTTAGGACATATATGAATCATGTTAGGAACATATGTCAATATTTAATATAATTGGCTAATCCTTTAACAAAACACACTTTACTTGTAATTGAGTAAATCTAAGATGTGTTTAATACTTTAAGAAACAAGGTTTCAATTCAAGTGTTAAAGCCATGCAAATCTGTCCAAGAAACAAGTGATGGAGTACTGTTCATTTAAGCTCGATAGCTAGCATCTATCGAGGTATAAAAAACTGCTAAAGCTCGAAGCTCGACAGCTAGCTCGATAGATACCTTATCTGTCAAGGTTTATGAAAAATAGATTTTCAGTTCTGTTTTGCTTCCAATCTGTGAGTACATATTTAGGCTTTCTTTTCTTACAATTATAAACATATATAAGGATTGTTTTAAAGGCCGTCATAAGTTACACAGTTGCCTAAGTTCATACAAATTGTGACCGGAGATAGAATTTGCCTTAGTTCATCTTTTTCTTGAGGAAGCTGCTGTGTTTGTACACCGTAGGGTTTTGTGACCAAACAACTTCTTGATCTTCATCGTTTAGATGAACTGAAGAGCTTTGCAACCAACATCTATCTCAAGTTGGTGATTAAGTCACGTACTGGGATCCGCGCAATTGGTTAGTCACGTACTAAGAGCCGTGCATTACAAGGAGAGATTGTCACTACTGAACAAGTCCAATTGAGTATTGGGATAAGGGTTCAACTGTAAGTTGGTATAAAGTACTGAAATTCCTTTACTTGTAATTGCTTGTTGTGATAATAGTGAATTCTCTAGAGTGGTGACCTTAAAATCACCCGGTAGGGTTTTTGCCATGTAAGTTTTCCCCATTCGTAAACAAATCACCATGTCTATTTAATTTCCGCTGCATACTTAGTTATTTGGTGATTTGTTTCTGCTACCACGTATATTGCATGTTAATTTGATTTATTAATTAACTTAGCTAATTAATTAATTAATCTATCACAAGGGGCCAATACATTTTTAGCCTATCAAGTGGTGTCAGAGCAGGCACACTCTGATTAGGTTATAATCTTTGCTGTGTGATCCATTAACCCTTGTTTGTCATGGATAGAGGATAGTCTCTTATGATACCTCCATTGTTTGATGGTACTAACTATGTATACTGGAAAGTACACATTAAAGCTTTCTTGCAGTCTCTATATGAAAAGGTGTGGCAAGCTGTGGAGATTGACTGGACCAGGCCAAAGAAAGCGCCGGCCAATTGAGATGATGCTAAGATCAAGGTGGCAAACATCAACAGCAGGGCATTGAATGCTTTATTCAGTGCAGTCATAAATGAGGAGTTCAAGAAGAAATCCTCTACTGAAACTACTAAGGAAGCATAAACCATTCTCCAAACAACGTATGAAGGAACCAAGGTTGTCAAGGATTCGAAGCTCCAGAGGCTCACTACAAGCTTCAAAGAGATTAAGATGGAGGAAGATGAGTCATTCGATGAGTTTTATGCGAAGCTCAAAGACATAGTGAACTCAGCTTTTAATCTTGGAGAAACCATTCCTAAACCCAAGATTGTGAGAAATGTGCTCAGATCTCTACCCAAGAGATTTCATGCCAAGATCTCTGCGATTAAGGAATCAAAGGATATTGATAAAATTCCTTTAACAGAGCTGGTTGGCAATCTGCAGACCTATGAGTTGGGTTTATCTAAGATCGGGAAATCAAGCAAGAGCAAGAGTATGGCACTGAAGGCTAAGAGCAGTGACACAGATGAGTCTTCTGATGATGAATTCTAAAATGAAGTCCTATATCACCAGGCAATTCAAGAAGTTCATGAAGAATGCCAATGCAAAGGGCTTCGACAAGTATCGTAGGCAGTTGAGTTCTTCTCAGTCTAAGAGCCAAGACAAAGGGAAGAAGGATTCTAGGGATGGCAATCAGTGCACTGTTCCGTCAAGACCCAAGTACTTTAGGTGTCAACGCTTCGGTCACATGAAACAAGAATATCCTACCTATCTCAAGTCTATTGGGAAAAGCAAGGCACTTGTTGTAACCTTGAGCGACACCAAACCTGAGGATAATTCCAAAAATGAAGATAACGGAATCCTAAATGCCTTTACCGCCACTGTCAATCCTACTGAAGGGATTGTAGAAGATATGGATGAAGAAGAAGACTTGGTGGAGTCAAAGTTTGAGAAGATGGGTGAACAAGATTTCATCCACACTGCCTATGCAAAGTTATACAAGGTCTCCGAAAAGCATGAGAAGTTGTATAGGCTGGCCACCAAGAAGCTCAGTAATGTAGAGCTTGAACGAGAAGAACTCTCCAAAAAGTTTGATGAAGCCAATCAGACTATAAAAGCACTGTGGTTTGAAAATAATTTTTTGGCTGAGAAGATCAAGAAGCTTGAAGCAGAGCTGTTTCAAGTCAGAGCTCAGTTGGAGAGGACTTCAAGTGTAATGCTTGATGAGATTCTCAGTTTATAGAAATCTACTTTTGATCGAACCGGTTTAAGGTATGATTTCTCTTCTCCTAGTGTTGCTTCTGCTAGTACTGCTATTTTTTTCCTCCTACTAATAATGTTGAAACTGAAAACAACGAAGTTAAAAATGAATTAGCTAGTGAGAACTTAGATAAGTGTAAGTCTATCTTAGGAGCACCCTATAAACTTGCTAAGAATGAGACTAAAAATCCTAGGGCTAAGAAGGGTAATGCTCAAAAGCCTAAACAGAAGAAGCAGCATCTCTGTCATCACTGTGGAGCAACTAAACATACTCGACCAAAATGCTGTAAGTGGTTAGCCACTCAACAGAGCAATAACATGATCTTGTCGGGAAACCAGAATTAGCTTCCATCCTCCCTTGCCCCTCTTAGAGATCTTTTCAAAGTCCTCATGTTCCTTTTGAACTTGAATGATTTCAATTCTTTCCCTTCACCGCTGGTTCAAGGGTTTGTGCAAAGAAAAGGTTCTTCCAGGGTGTGAAAGGAAAAAGGCTCCAAGTGATTTAGTCACTTTTCTCTCTCCCTTTTTATTTTTAATTGCATTACTTATGTGTTTTGCTTCCTTATTTTAAGTCAGTCTAGTTTTATGTATTGCTTTGTTTTGTTTAACATGTTTTTTTTTTTTTTTCCAGTTTTGTTTTATTTTGTTTTCATAAAATTTAAAAAAAAATTGAAAAATACAAAAACAGTATGTGTTTGTGTACATTGGTACTTATGTACCTTGGATGGCCATTGAAACAAAATTTTCTAAACTTTATATCTTCTATAGCTTAGATGAGCATTTATATGCACAACTAAGCAAGTAAATGTTGTGGCTCGTGTTTGTGATGAGTAAGATTAAGTAATCTCTTATACTTAACACTGGTATCACTCTTTTTGACGGGAATGACTAAAAAATTCTAAGAGAAAGGCATAAATAATCATCTCACCAATGTTGCCCACCAATCATGAAATGACATTTGTATGCTTCGGCATAGCAAAAGTGCAATGTCAAATGCTTAACATTATTGGTTATTTTTTTTCTATCTCTTATATGCCCATGCATGGTTTGCTTAAAAGAAAAATATGCAAATAAAAATTAAAGCAAAAAGAAACAAAATGCTTTAAATATGATTGCAAGCGTGTATTCTAAGAGATATGAGAGTTATAGAATGTACCTCAAAGGTGATAGTCCCCATCAAACAGTTATGATTATATGTGAGTTAAAGTGATTTTCTCATATCTCAAATCGTCATAACATGTAGATGCTCATGCAATCTTGCGATGTTTTTCACTCGTAACACGCAATATTCTTTGCTACTATTGATACATGTGCAAGTACAATGTGATTTGGCAATCCCAAGGAATACATGTGTTAATGTCTGATCACTAAATTGTCTTAACTTGTTTTTGAAATATAAAATTGGTTAGACTTGTTTAGTGTGTGTGTGTGTGTGGGATCTAAAAGTTGAACATTTTTCTTGTTGAGAGATGATTTTGAAAGCTTAAAATGGTGTTTGGATCTTTGATTAAGTAGCATGTTTGATTACATTCATATCTGTGTTTTTTCCTTTTTGAAAAACTATTTTTAAGCAATCTCGACAGCTCCTCGATATCTATCTAGATAGCTTTTCTCGTGCTTTTTAATTCTCGACCGCTCTCGATCTATCGAGAATTATGGTTTTCTATTTATATGATCCTTATGATTTCAGATCATTTCTCTACAATCTCTCTCGATTGTTTTCAACCTTTTCACCTCCCAAACTCTTCTCTCTCACTACAAACTTCTTTCCCAAGAGCCTTTCGACCTTGATCTTGTTCTTCTTCGTTGGTAAGGTCTTTAATCCCTCTCTTAACCATGCATTTCATATCTTTTGACCTAAAATTTGGGGTTTTTAAAGATGTTTTGGATTTTTCAAAATTGTTGAGTTATTTGCAAAATTTTTGGGATGGGTGTGTGTTCAAATGTTGTCAACTCATCATACATTGCATTACATGAGCATTCTAACTATATTGTCAAGCATTTTAGATGTATGTTATATATGTTGTCTCGTTTGTGTGCTGCTAGGTTTGGATTGGGCTAAGCCCGTGATGTATTTATGTTTGCATCTCACTTTTTCTTGCATTTTCATGTGTACGTACCTTCAAGTTGTAGTATTATTATATTCTATCTTGTTGGTGCTTTTCTGATTGTCTCTCTCTCTCCCTCTATCTCTTCTTGCGTTAGTTGCTTCATGGCACCTAAACACAAATCTACTCTGTCCCAGAACCCTCTACGTTCTTGGGCATCTTCCTCTTCTGATCCTACTCCATCACATGTTTGGTTCTGTGATGATAAAGCCTGAATGGAATTTTCGGAGAACTTTTCTAGACGAGGCATTCATTCAGAACGCCAAGTCATCCTATCGGACTTTTTCGATACTGACCTTCCCATTGTCATCTATAGTCAGGGTTGGGAGTCACTGTGTGACACCCCGGTCACTTGTCCCTCTATGATCATACAAGAGTTCAACTCCAATATGCACAGATTTGATACTTCTGTACCTCATTTCTTCTCTCACGTTTGAGGTACGCACATTGTAATTACTCCAGAGATTGTTTCCGAGGTACTACACATTCCTAAGATAGCGTATCCTGACTACCCTGGTTGCGATCGTCTAAGGACTGTGTCTAAAGACAAACTCATGTCTCTATTTTGTGAGACACTATCTTCATGTGGTGATTCTTAAAATACCCGATGCTCGACCTTTGCTAAAGGTCTGAAGTTCCTTAACATGGTAATGACATTCATTCTCCATCCTTTGTCTCACTATAACATTATCACAAAGCCTCGTGCTTGATTTTTGTTATCCTTCATTGAGCACATTTCTATTGACTTCCCTTCTCACTTCATCCTATCACTTATAGATGTTTATAGGGATACGGCGACTCATGATAAGCACATTTTTCCTTCGGCTATCACATGGATCCTTTGCCATTTTCTGTCTTCTTTCCTCTGTCTGATCACTTCCTTGTCATGGGTGCCATTGACGCCGCTACCGTTAAGCGGAGTGATGCACAGCTTCGCTTGAGGCGAACTCAGATCGAGACGACTACTCCTCCAGCTTCTACCACTCCATCCACCTCTACTCCTTCCTCTTCTGTAGATGGAGTGACACTTAAGGCCATCATGGCACAGCTTGTGCGCATGGATGCTCACCTTGACACACTCAGTGATGAGTTGTGTCAGGTGAACACCTGTGTTGGTTGTATCACATGACGACAGGCTGTTGTGGGTGGTTTCATTGTTGTTTCTTCTCCATCTCCACCAGCCTCCGAGGATGAGACTGACGATGGCTTCGATAGTGATGAGGACGATGGTGCTAGCTCGCGATGATGAAATGTCTACTTGATGTACTTACCGTCACTCGTGACAAAAAGAGAAAGTAGTTTTGGATATGAAAGTAGTCATACACATAGAATGAGGGTTAGCATAGGAGATTTTTGTTAGGGGGAGTATTCATATTTTCTGAGGGATGTAGTGAGGACCTATGTATTTTTTCTTTTCTTTTCATCTATTTAAGATACATTTTTTTTCTGCACCTTTGGTCTTGTGACCATATTGTGATAGCAAACCTTGTACTTATTGATGTTATATATATGATGAGGTTGTTATTACAGTTTTTTCACCTATCTTTACATGTGCTGTTTCTTTTCTCTCTTTATGCACATGCTTCTTATTTCTTGTATGCAATCTTTTATTTCTGTTTCACACTAAGATGACGTGATAAGTTTTGTTTACAGTGTTTCAGAAATACAGGTTGTCCAAGTCTTCTTGCCATGAACTCTCTTCTTGCAAAATTTTTCAAGAGTTTGTATTAAGATAGATTTTATTGTATTCAACAAGTGAATATGAGTTGAGTGATTATAACTTCTTTCATATGTTCATTTTTTTTGTTGTGGTTTTGTCACGAATTACCAAAGGGGGAGATTGTTAGGACATATGTAAATCATGTTAGGAACATATGTCAATATTTAGTGTAATTAGCTAATCCTTTGACAAAACGCACTTTACTTGTAATTGGGTAGATCTATGATGTGTTTAATACTTCAAGAAACAAGATTTCAAGTTCAAGTGTTAAAACCATGCAAATCTGTCCAAGAAACAAGTGATGAAGTGTTGTTCATTACAACTCGACAACTAGCATCTATCGAAGTTTAAAAAGCTGCTGAAACCCGAAGCTTGACAGCTAGCTTGATAGATACCCTATCTGTCAAGGTTTATGAAAAAACAGATTTTCAGTTCTGTTTTGCATCCAATTCGTGAGTACATGTTTAGGCTTTCTTTAAGGGCCGTCATCGGCTACACAGTTGCCCAAGTTCATGCAAATTGTGACCGGAGACAGAATTTGCCCTAGTTCATCTTTCTCTTAAAGAAGCTGCTGTGTTTGTACACCGTAGGTTTTTGTGACCAACCAATTTCTTGATCTTCATCGTCTGGATGAACTGAAGAGCTTTGCGGCCAACATCTTTCTCAAGTTGGTGATTAAGTCGCGTACTGGGATCCGCACAATTAGTTGGTCACATACTAGAAGCCGTGCATTACAAAGAGAGATTGTCACTACAAAACAAGTCCAATTGAGTATTAGGGTAAGGGTTCAACTGTAGGTTGGTATAAGGTACTGGAATTCCTTTACTTGTAACCGCTTGTTGTGATAATAGTGAATTCTCGGGAGTGGGGACCTTAAAATCACCCAGTGGGGTTTTTGCCGTGTAAGTTTTCCCCATTCGTAAACAAGTCACTGTGTCTATTTAATTTCCGCTGCATACTTAGTTATTTGGTGATTTGTTTTTGCTACCACGCATATTGCATGTTAATTTGATTTATTAATTAACTTAACTAATTAATCAATTAATCTATCATAAGGGGTCAATACATTTTTGGCCTATCAGTATTGATTTCCAAAAACCTTAAGAGGAGGGACTATTAATTACGATTTTCAGACCCGAACCGTTCAAAGGTTTTTGAGGTCGAATCAAGGTCGAACCGAGATTAAACCGTGATGATGTCATAATGAATTTAATAATTATTTAAAATATAAATATATATACATATTAAATTAGTAAAAATATAAAAATTGATTAAAATAGTCCAAATAAATATAAAGATCTATCTTTCAAATATATTTTGCATATCATAACTTTCATAAACCAAATAAAAAATAATAATTCCTAAGCAAACATAAATTGCTTTTGAGTTTTTTTTGTGAGAGATATAAAATATTTCGATATAAATCAATATCGATGAACCACTTCAAAAAAAAAAAAATATATATATATATATATATATATGTATATGTTTAATTAGAGCTCAATATTTTTTTGTATGCAAGCTTGTCTAAATTTTGTTAAGCCATACCTAAGCTCATTTGATGAACTCATAATATGTTTTTATAAGACCCAATAAAAAGGTTAATAGAGACAATAAATAGTCAAGTATTTTCCGAATGAAAATATATATATATATATATATATATATATTTATATGAAGTTCCAAGCCTTCAACAATGGCGGACATTGGTTTGTCCACCCACTCAACTTTTTTTTGAGCCCCAATAAAACTTCAAGAGAGATCTTGACAATTCCACATTTCCCATGATTTGTTAAAAATAAATAATAGCAAAAACTAGAAGAGTGGGAGGCTGCTGGAGCATTGGTGATCACTCATTTGAATCTAATAGTACAAAATCAAAACTCAATAAAATGTTAACTATTTGACAATAGAAATTGATCAGCAAACCAGAGAGAAGAAAAATACGAAGAAAGTAAGAAACAACGGAAAGCAGAAAGAACGAGAGAGAGAAAGAAGAAGATTAAGAAGAAATAGCAGAAATAACGACAAAGAAGGAGACAAAGAAGAAGTGGTTGAAGTTTCAACAATGTCCATAAGGTGCTGTAACTCTAAGCCAAGTACAGTTTTTTTTTTTTTTAAAGCTCTGATCTGAACCGTTAGAACCGTCCCTGGTTCTCAAACCCAAGTGGTTTGACCTTGGTTCGTACGGTTTACTGATTTTTTTACTTAGGCCGGTTTTTTAGATTAAAAAACCTCTTTAATGAACGGTTCACGATTACTCGGGTTGAACCATATGGTCCGATTCGAATTTCAAAACCATGGTATTAATATTTGGGGTGGGTTTTTTTTTAATTGATTTTTTGAAATTCCCTTTCACAGTTCATTCTCAAAATCATTTTTAAGGCATTTTTATAACTTGATTTCAAAAATATCCACTTTCAAAAATGATTTTAAACCCATATGTCCTCTAAAGTCATTTTCCATGAAAAGCTTATACATAAACCACGAATTTTTCATTTCCAAATTGCCTTTTTAAAAAAAAAAAAAAAAAAAAAAACCCATGTGATTCATTGAGGAATATTTTCCAAGGAAATCCATAATAAAAATTAAAAAAAAAAAAATCGGCGAAACCACAATGAAGGTCCCTTAAGTTTACCTAGTGAGCATTTTGGTCCCTTAAGTTTGGTCCTTGAAGTTTAAAAAATGAGCATTATTAATCATTTTTTTAGTATTCTTACTTACGTGGCTAACGGAGCAATAAAATGACCTTATTTAAGTGACATGGTAGTTTTTTAATATTAAAAAGTTAAATGCATATCCCAACAAATTGCCAACTCAGCAAAACTGACCAGTTACCTAAAGAGTCCCAAAATCCCTGTGCGCTAGCCACCATCCCCTTCCTCAGTCCAACCACCGACGACGCCACCATACCCAACAAGACTTCCAAAGATCAGGATGTGAACACCACGTCCTCGAATCTCTTGCATATATGCCACAACAACTAGAAATTTTGCGCTTAACAACATTACCACAAAATGAAGCAAATTTTGCTTGAAAAGTAATGAAAGTCTTAAAATACTCACACTACACTACTGCTTTCAATACCCATCACAGTTTAAGCTTTTTAAATTCAACTTTGAACATTACCCCAATACAGTATGACTAAAAGAAAAAGAAAATAAAATAAAATAAAGACCCAGACTAGTAATAACGTAAAACTAAGATTCGATCCACCTCATAGGTCTTAGATCCACACATCCCATGGCATTTGACTTCAAAGTTTAAACGGAGACCCATGCTAGTAATAACAAATCAATGTCGAGATGATCTTTTTATGGGGAAATTCGACAGCATTCTCGGACTTTTGTAGGACCTCCATCTTGTTGGAGATAGTGGTGCCATGGGTGGCTGGGCAGAGTACAGAGATGATGGATGGCAGGGTAAGAGAGGACTTATTTGGGACTCTTTTAGGGGGAAAATTTGAAAAATAACACCAAGTTCTAAACAATCTTGTTAATTAGCAATGTTTTCAAACTATTTAGGAAACTAACATCTCAAGTCTAAAAGACTCGATTTTGCTCTTTGAACTCGAGTCCTACAGACACGATTTCTATCCGTGGAACTCACTCGAGTTCCTACTCTGCATATTTAAATAAAAAAGAGATAGAGGAAAACCCCAAACGCCAGAGGAAGAAGAAAAGCTCTGTAACAAATCCTTCACTTGGAGCCCTTGCCACCGCGCTTGGAGCTTTAGCTGCCTGAGTTCAGTCCAAGCCGGCCATCGTCGCCTGTGTTAGGAACATATTTTATGTAATTGGCTAATCTTTTGATAAACATACTTTACTTGTGATTTGATAGATCTAGGATGAGTTTTGTACTTCAAAAAACAAGTGTTTAAGTTAAGTATTGAAGCCATGTAAGTCTGACCAAGAAACAAATGAAGAAAGTGCTGTTCATTAAAGCTCGACAGAAGTCTCGACAAAATCCTTTCTATCAAGATTTAACGTTGAAGCTCAACATAAGCTCGACACAAGCTGTATCTGTCGAGAATTACAAAATTAGATTTTTCAGATCTGATTACACGCATGTGCTTATGTATTTGTGTAAAGTCTCTTTTCTCACAACCCTAAACATATATAAGGATTATTTTGAAGGCCATCGCGCATGCATTGTGTGACCGAAGACAGAAATTGACCTAGTTCATCATTCTCTCTAAAGAAGCTACTACCTCTTTACGCCAAAGATTTTGTGACTAAGGAGCTTCCTGATCTTCATTGTTGATGAAGTGAAGAACTTTGCAGTCAACATTTTCTTCAAGTTGGTGGAGTTAGTCACGTACTAGAATCCGTGCATCATTGGTTAGTCACGTATTGGGATTCATGCATTGAATGGAGAGTTATTTGAAAGCTATCTTAATGATTGTTGAAAAAGGTATTAGTGTGATAAGGAAGAAATTAGACTGTCTCAAAATGAAAATGTGCAAAGGAGTTCATCTGAGAAGGGTGAAAATTAAAGGTTTTGATCATAAATGGCAGCAGAGAGAGAAAACCATTCCAACTGATTTGTCAAGCAAGCGTGAAGTGTGTTTTATTATGAAGTCTACATTTAAAGTAATGGACACATGTTTATGGTACCTTAACAGTGGATGCTCAAGACACATGACTGGAAACTGTTTTCTCTTTAAGGTTTTCGAGTCTAAGAAAGGTGAAAATGTCTCTTTCGGTGATGGAAGCAAATCATAAATAAAAGGGAAGGGAACCATCACTCTACCTGGACTGCCAGACGTTACAAATGTATTGTATGTAAAAAGAAGGTCTAAGAGTAAAATTGTTAAGTATAAGTCAGATTTGTGATCAAGACTTTATGGTGCTATTCTCAAAAGGGAAATGTCTCATTTTAAATGAGTCTGGAAAGAAATTCATAAGCGGAGTCCTCACTCTAGATAACTGTTATGGATTGGTACCTGATGCTAACATTGTGTGCAATAGTACTCGTTTGTCAAATGAAGACTTATGGCACCAAAGGATGGGACATGCTAGCTACATATATCTGTTAATTGTATCTAAGCATGAATCAGTGTTAGGAATTCCAAAGCTCAGCAGGGTTAGCAATGTTGTGTGTGGACCGTGTCAACTTGGGAAACAGACGAAAGCAAAACATCCAGGCACTCAGACATCAACTACATCTAGACCTTTGGAGCTACTACATCTGGATCTCATAGGTCCAACTAGAACCAGATCTCTTGGAGGAAAGAGAAATATCATGGTTGTAGTAGATGATTTCACCAAATACATCTGGGTTTTTCTTCTAAAATTCAAGTCAGATGCTCCTGAGTACATTGAAGCATTGTGTACAAGACTGCAAAAGGAGAAAAATATGAAGATTGATTGAATTCGTAATGATCATGGTAAAGAACTTAAGAACTCATACATGGAATCTTTTTGCACTAGATCTGGAATATCTCAAGAACTTTCTGCTCCTATTACTTCTCAGCAAAATGGTGTAGTAGAAAGAAAGAACAAAGTCATTCAGGAGATAGCTAGACCTATGTTACAAAAATAAAGATATGGCCAAAAATTTATGGGGAGAAGCAGTCAACATCACATGTCATACGATTAACAGGGTATATTTCAAACCCAGTACCAAGAAGACTCTCTATGAATTGTGGAAGGGACGAAAGCCGAATGTAAAATATTTCAAAATCTTTGGAAGTACTTGTTTCATCCTTAAGGATAAAGAAAATGTAGGAAAGTTTGACTCCCGAAACAATGAAGGAATATTTCTAGGATACTCCTCCACAAGTAATGTTTATCAGGTGTATAACAAAAGAACTAGGAAGGTGATGGAAACTGTCAATGTTGTTATTGATGATGTTTTAGATTCTGGTTCTGAGAAAAGTAGTGAGGAAATAACTTAGGCAATTCTTCCTTCAGAACCTAAGGTTGTTCAAGAAGAAGTTGATCAAAAGCCCGTTTCTCCAAGTACTCCAAGCACTCCAAACACTCCAAGTGTTGTAGAAGTCTCAGCATATATTCCTACATCTCCTGAGTCTGAATCTCATGAAAAGAAAGGACATTCCACAAGGATTAAGCTGAATCACCCTCCCAAAGTTATTGTTGAACCCACCCAGGTTGAGGATGCCCTCCAAGATGAAAGTTGGGTTAAGGCCATGCATAATGAACTGCTCTAGTTTCAAAGGAATGATGTCTAGACCCTGGTACCTTGACCAAAAGGAGAGCACATCATTGGCACAAAGTGGATATTCTGTAATAAAATTGATGATAAGGGAAATGTGATCCGCAAGAAGGCTCGTTTGGTGGCCCAAGGATACTCTCAAGTGGAAGGAGTGCATTTTAATGAATCATTTGCTCTTATAGCTTGCATGAAATCCATTAGGGTTCTCCTAACCCTGACTTGTCACCTGAAGTTCAAGTTTTACCAAATGGATGTGAAGACTGCATTCTTGAACGGGTTTCTTATAGAAGATGTCTATGTTGCTCAACCTAAAGGATTCATTGATCCACACTTTTTGGATCATGTGTTGTACCTCAAAAAGGATCTATATGGACTAAACAAGCACCTAGAGCTTGGTATGACCAGCTTACAGAATACTTGGTCTCACATGGCTTCACAAGAGGACAAGCTGATCAAACTCTTTTTATCAAAGAGGAGGATGATGAATTGATAGTAGCTCAAGTCTACGTTGATGATATCATCTTCTAGTCTACAAAGGATGAACTCATTCATAACTTCTCAAAACTTATGCAGGTCGAGTTCGAGATGGGCATCATTGAAGAGTTGAATCACACTTTCTTGAATTGCAGATTCATCAACAAGAGTCAGGTATATTCATATCTCAATCTAAATATGCCAAAATTCTTGTGAAAAAGTTTAGTTTGGATTCTGCTAGTCGTATTAGAACCCCCATGAGCCCAAATGTTAAACTCAGTGTTGACTTGTTAGGCAAAAGTGTTGATTCTTCCTTATATAGAAGCATGATAGGTAGTTTTTTTTACCTTACATTAGTAGACTTGACATTACTTACAATGTAAAAGTGTGTGCTAGATATCAAGCAAACTTCAAAGAGTCTCATATGATTGCTTTAAAAAAAATCATAAAATATGTCAAAGCCATTGCCGATTTTGGAGTGTGGTATAGCAAGGACACAAACGAAGTCTTAGCTGGGTATTCTGATGCGCACTAGGTTGGGAATGCTGATATAGAAAAATTACATCGGGGGGTTGTTTTTATGTGAGTAATAATCTTGTCTCCTAGATGAGTGAGAAGCAAAATTTCATCTCCTTATCCACTGCTAAGGCTGAATACATCGCTGCCGATAGCTATTGCACCCAACTTCTGTGAATGCAAAAACTCCTTCTTGATTATGGTATTCGTCAAGAACATCTTACCATTTATTGTGACAATACCAGTGCCATTAACATCTCTAAAAATCCAGTTCAACATTCTCGAACAAAACATATAGAGATACAACACCACTTCATTCGGGAACTTGTCGAAGATGGCACACTCACTCTTGAGTTCATCCACACTGATGATCAAAAGGCTAACTTGTTCACTAAGCCTCTTGATAGCAAACATTTTGAATTCTTACACCAAAACATTGGTGTAATCTCTATGGAGTGATCTCTTCTCTTTCTTCTCTTTTCTCATGCATTTACGTCTAGTTTTATGCTTTGTGAGTTTTCTTTCAAGTTTTTGTTTTGGTTGTTTTCAGTTTTGCTTTATTTTGTTTTTCATAAAAAAAATTAAAAATCAGAAAAATACAAAAACAATGTGTGTTTGTGAATATTGGTACTTATGTACCTTTAATGGCCATTGAAACAAAGTTTTCTAAACTTTGTATCTCTTGTAGCTTATATGAGCATCTCAATGCACAACTAAGTAAGTGAGCTTTGTGGCTTGTGTTTGTGATGAGTGCGATTAAAATTGTTTCTTATATCTCGTACTCATATCACTCTTTTTGATGGGAAGGACTAGAAAATCTTAAGAAAAATGCATAAATAACCATCTCACCATTAAAGCTCGCCAATCATGTATAACATCCATGTGCTTCATCATAGCAAAATTATGATGTTTTGGCTTACATAAATGGGTATTTCTTCTCACTCTTATATGCCCATGCATGATATGTTAAAAAAAAATGCAAAGAATATAAAAGCAAAAAGAATCAAAATACTTTTAAAAATGGTTGCAAGCGTATTTCTAGGAGATGTCGAAGTTATAGGATGTACCTTTAAGGTGATAGTCCCCATCAAGCAGTTTTGATTGTGTGCAAGGGTATTTGATTCTCTCTAGTCCCAAATCTTCATAATATGAGACACTTATGCACTCTTGCTATGTTTCATATGCAACACACAAATTTTTTTGCTACTTTTGATACATGTGTAGGTACAATGTGATTTGGCCATCACAGGAGATACATGTATCAATATATGCTCACTAAATTGTGTTAACTTGTTTTTGAAATATAAAATTGGTTAGACTTGTGTGTGTGTGTGTGTGTGTGTGTGTTTGGATCTATGTATGCTTTGCATATATGTTGAGAGATGTTTTGAGGGCATAACATGTTGATTGGATCCTTGTTTGAGTAGCTTGCTTATTGCATTCATCTCTTTATGTTTTCCCTCCTTGAAAAACTCCTTTTCTTCAAACTCGACAGCTTCTCGACAGATGCTCGACAAATTCTTTTTCTATCGTGCCTTCTTTCTCTTTTCTTGATAGATCTCGACAGATTCTCAATCCATCAAGATTTCTGGGTTTCATCTTGATAGATTCTTGACAGCTTCTTCGATTCATTGAACCAAATTTCTAAGCATTCTGTTTGCTCGACAGCTTCTCGTCAGATTCTCGATCCATCGAGGTGAGTTTTGCCATCGATAGATCCTCGATAACACCTCGACAAATTCATTTCTGTCGAGATTTAGTGCTCGACAGATTCTCGATGAAATCTTTGATCCATTGAGCTACGTTTTATATTTAAAGCTAAGGCGCAATTCAGACTTCACTTTTCTCATATCTCTCTCGACAGATCTCCTTCTCTCTCCCCCCAAACACTCTCCTCTCACTCAAATCTCTCTACCCACTCAAGTTTCGGCCTAGATCAAGCTCAAATCTCTTGGTAAGCATCCTTAAACCCTTCTTTTTCATGCATTCATGCATTTTTACACCTAGGTTTTGGGTTTTTGAAAATTTTTGGGGTTTTTGTGTTTTTTTTTTTTTTTGTGAAATTTTTGGGTTGGGTTATGTTGATTTAGTGATATATGCTCATGCATTGCATTTTCATTGCACTATAACAATGTTTCATGCATTTTAGATGTGTGATTGATTATTGTTGTCTAAGTGCTGGTAGGTCTGGATTGAGTTTTTACCCATGATGCTTTCAATTTTTGTACGTCACATGTTTATGCATTTTTCATGCATACGTTTCTTTTTTTTCCTATTCTGAGTTGTGTTGTGTTCTATTCTCTCTCTCTCTCTCTCTCTCTCTCTCTCTCTCTCTCTCTCGGATAGACTACGCTATGGTACCTAAAGCGCACAAATCCACTCTGGCTCGGAATCCTCTTCAAGTTTCTAGGTCTTCTTCTTCTGATCCTCCCGTCCCCTCCACATTCGATTCTGTGATGAGAAGGTCAAGAAAGACTTCTCTGAGAACTTCCAAAAATGTGGCGTTTGTTGATACCGTATTTTGTCCGCCCTCGATTTGCATGCCGAACCCCGAAAAATTCAAAAATGTTATTTTCTTTCCATCAGGCTGTAAGGACATCGAGAATGATGTCACACAACCCGTTCGGACGCCGGAGCACCTAAAGTGCAATTTCAACTAAAATGACCAAAATGCCCCTTGTCAACCTAGGGTTGACCAAAGGTCAAACGAGGTCAAAACCCTCACAAATCAACACTTTTCATAGTTTTACATCAAACTTGAGTTTTTTGGAGATTTTTGGCAATTTTGACCAAGTTTGACCAAGTTGACCCGGAGTTGGCTAGTGGGCCCCAAAAACCCTAATTTTGATTTGGCCTTCAGAACTAGTTGAAACCAACATCATTGCAAAGATTATAAAATTCTCAGTCCAACGACTATTCATGAGTCGAAATCGGAGTTAGAATGGCCGAGATATCATAAAATCGGGATAACACACCAATCGATGCACCGCTAACTTCCGAGGGCCATAACTTTTGATTTCACCATTGATTTTTAAGTTCCATTCCTTTTCAAAAACAGGAAGTCAAGACCATTCCAGGGGTGTCAAGATCAACCCGATCTGTAGCCATTTGAAGGGGGCCTCGTAAATTGTGTCAAAGCTATAAAAGGCCCCAAGCACCCTCCAAACCAAAGAAAAGAGACTCCTTAGCTGCCTGCTCTCTTCCTGGATGATTTCTGAGCTTTTCTTCTCTCTTCCAAACATAAAAAACACATCAAAGTCTCTTGATTCTTCTCTTCACCAAAAATACAAGGTAGTGTTCATACCCTCCATCTTCATCTCCTTGGTTCTACACCTTGGATTTGGGGTTTAAGGGTGTGGATGTAGCTTTTTAGCTACCATCCACACCCCTAACTTTCTAAATCTTTTTCTAGCATTCATCTTGTTCTTTTTGCTTGAATGACATGATTTATTGCTTTCTTTAGCATGTTGCTTGCTTTATTTGTGCTTCTAGCCTAAATCTCCTTGTTTTTTTGCCTTCATGCTTAGATCTACATCCTTACATTTTTATATATTTAGATCTACATGCTCTATGTTATATGTCATGTTTTCCTATGCTTTGTTCCTCTTTTTGTTCTAGGATGATGTCAGGGTTACATGCTCACATGCTTGTATGATGTTATTGGCTATGTCTTGCTTGGATCTATGTATCTATGTGTTCATTTCTATGCTATATGGTTAGGTCCTTGTCTTCACATGCTTATATGCTTGGATTTGTGTTCTTCCATACTTTTATGCTTACATCCACATGCTTAGATATACATTCATATGCCTACATGCATATTTCCATGCGTATATATGTAGATCGGTGTGTTTACATGCTTGGATCTATGTTCTCTACATGCTTTATACTATCTTCCATGTGCTTGTACACTCCATGCCATGTTTGTGTGTCTAGATCTAGGCTATGTTTGTCATTCTATGTGCTATTATAGCCCTTTTGTTCCTTTTTATCGCACTTTCTTATGTTTTGGTCTAATGATTAGGACCTGACCTAGACCCTATGGTCTTTGTCATCGTCCATACACCAAGGCTCACATCAAAAAGTTTGGATCATTCTTATTTGCATGTCTATACTTGTTTGCTTTTATGATTTATGCTTGCGTTAGCCTCTCTAATTCTAGGTTTTGCCATGTCCGGTGCCCTCCATGGACTTGACCTTGTGTGGTTACATCTGATGCCCATGAGGCCTTGTACGGATGTAACCATTTGGGAGGCATCTCTAGATGTCAGGTTGGTCCGTGCGTACCCTTCCTTTTTCCACTCCATGCGATGCTATGCTTACTATGCTTGTTTGTGCCATCCGTTGGCTTTCTATATATCTTTACACGCTTGCTTACATGTTCATACATGAGTTTTGCTTGTTAATGTGTCATCCATACTTTAACATAATGAAGTTATGGACATCTGATCCAAACCTACATTTGTCCTTCTCAGATATCACCTTTTGTTTACTTTCTTGCTTGTTTGCCTTCTCACTTGTTTGATTGTTTTCTTGTTTCTTTGATTGCCATGTCTATCATGCTTATCTGCTTTAGGCCTCTTTCATATGCTCCTTGCATCTTTTCCTTCCACTGCTTGTCTGTTGGTTTCTTGTCTTTGTCTTTGCATGTACAAACATGGAGCGAGGATGTATGGAGTTAGGTCACAGTCTTCCTAGTGCAAGCAAAAAGGGCATGGATGCAAGCATGTAAATATAAGCCGAGCGGTTATGTTTAGTAGGTTTAGGGGTCTAGCCTGTCCCTTTGGGTTATGTACTCTTTTAAACCCCACTTCCTTCCTCCATCCTTCCTCTTTTAGATGGGTTGTATTAGGTATATCATGCCGTGTACCCTTCATCCTCATTTCTAAAGTATGGCAACCCCTGTTTACTTTCTAGCTCCTATATTTTGGGCCATGCTCTAGGGATGCAAGTATTTACTTTCCTACTCTGTGTGCTTGCATTGTGCATAATGTATGTATATATATACCTGCTCCCTCCTTTCCGGTGTGATTGTCACAGTCCATGTCATCTAAGGCAAATCGATGTCTAATTTTCGCCGCGAAAGCAAGGTGACATGTCGCCGGATTTTCGCTGTGGAAATCTGGTACTTTACCCGAAGGCCTTACGAAAGCATAGATTGGAACCACACCTATTCAAAAGCCAAACCTTAAAGCCCCCATGCATGCAAAGCGCCAAAAGCCAATGCCAAAATCATGTTTTTACTGCCAATCTCCGAAAATTAAGGTTTTATCAAAGCAAAGGATTATCCTTGGGTAGGCATTGTGGAGTGCCTAACACCTTCCCCACACGTAACCAAACTTCTGGACTCAAGAATTAAGATTTCTATACCATCCACATTAGATTAGGAAAAAAGGCCTTTTTTTCTTAGCCTAGGATCGGTAATAAAATCAACTAGAAATAGGTGACCAATCACCCCTTAGAAAAACCCAATAATTGGTGGCAACTTCACTTACCTTTAATAATCCCTTAAAATTTGGCTAAGATTCTTACCACACTGCCATAGGTAGACAAATACCTCCTCCACCGAGAGAGAGAGCACTTGAAGCTCCGCGCAAACCACACCAAGCGCACCAACCAATCTAGAAAGGCCTCCAAAGGGCCCCGTGCATGTTGGAGCGTCGCCATGGCAGGTGGTCGAAGGAAGGCCCGATGACGGCGATTTTCCACTCTGATCGAGGCCAAGCATTAACATCGTTCATCCGGAACGCTAAGTTATCTTGTTGGACTTTGCCGACACTCCTCTCCCAGTTGTCATTCGGACCCGGGGTTGGGAATCTCTTCTTAAGAGACCCTTGAGGTGTCCCGTCGTGTTTATACAGGAGTTTTACTCCAATATACATGGCATCGATACCTCTGTAACTCAGTTTGCTACTACATTCAGAGGTACACGTATCGTAGTTACTCTGAATCTTATATCCAAGGTAATACATGTTTCTAGGGTAGCGCATCCTGACTACCATAGCTGTGAACGTCTCCAAACAGTTTCTAGAGACGAGCTTCTCTCTCACTTTTGTGAGAATCCTTCCATATGGGGTGGTAAGCTAAACACTCCATGCTCGGGCTTTACCAAATGCCCGAGGTTCCTTAACATGGTGATAACATTCACTCTCACTCCGTTGTCTCACTATAACTACATCACTTAGCCTCGTGCTCGTTCTCTTTTGTCTCTTTTAAAGGACCTTTCTATCGTCTTTCCTTTTCACTTCATCACATCTATTTTTGATGTGTATCAGGATACCACTACTCGTGATGAGCTCATCTTTCTTTCGGCTATCATATGGATCCTTCGGCGCTTCTCCATTCCCATTCCTTTCTCTCCTTTCTTCACCATCATGGGTGCCATCAGCACTGATTCTGTTCGACAGAGTGAGGCCTTGCTTCGACCACCACGAGTAGAGACGACAGATCCTACAGCTTCTGCTGTTCCGCCTTCTTCTTCGGCTCCTTCCACTTCTGTTCCTTCTTCCTCGACAACTGGTGTGACTCTTGATGCCATCATGGAGCAACTGCAGCAGATGGATGCTCGTCTTAACTATCTCACAGATGAGATGTGTTAGATGAACACCCGAGTCAGTCGCATTGCCCGCAGATAGGCTCGCATTGGTGGCTTTGTTCCCTCTCCCTCTCCTTTTCTAGAGGCTTCGACTAATAAGGATGATGAAGCTAGTGATGATAAGGATGATGCTAGCTCTTCCTGTGATGACGAGATGTTGACCTCTCAGTGACTTGCCCTCTGTCATTCGTGATAAAAAGGGGAAATAGTTTTGGTTTTGATAGTAATCTTGTTTTTAGGGGGGAGAGTTAGTATAGGATTTTTTTGATAGAGGGAGTGTATGTAGATTTTGAGGGATGTAGTAGGGTTATATGTACTTTTCTTTCTTTTTTTAGTTACATTAGCCTTTTGTATACCAGTCTTGTGACCATTTATTACATATATTGTACTTTATTTTCATATATACGATGATGATGTATGTGTTTCTTCACCTACCTCTACACGTGTTGTTTCTTTTCTCTCTTTATGCACATGTTTCTTTATGTACACAATCTTCATTTCTATTTCACACATAATGCCTTGATGAGTTTTGTTTAAATGTTTCAAAAAGACAGGTTATGAAAGTCTACCATGCCATGAACTCTCTTCTTGCAAAGTTTTTCAAGAGTTTATGTTAGGGTTAGATTTATTTTGTAATTCAACAAGTGGTTATGACTTTAGTGATTGAAGTTTTCTCTCATGATTCATTTATTTGTTGCGATTTTGTCATGGATTGCCAAAAGAAGAGATTATTGGGACATTTTATGTAATTGGTTAATTTTTTGACAAAACGCACTTTACTTGTAATTAGATAGATCTAGAATGGGTTTAGTACTTCAAGAAACAAGTGTTCAAGTTAAGTATTGAAGCCATGCAAGTCTGACCAAGAAACAAGTGAAAGAAGTGTTGTTCATTAAAACTCGACAGAAGTCTTGACAGAATCCTTTCTATCGAGATTTAATGCTAAAGCTTGACACAAGCTGTATTTGTCGAGAATTACGAAATCAAACTTTTTAGATTTGATTACACGCATATGCTTATGTATTTATGTAGGGTTTCTTTTCTCACAACTTTAAACATATATAAGAATTATTTTAAAGGCCATCGCACATGCATTGTGTGACTAAAGGCAGAAATTGATTTAGTTCAATATTCTCTCTAAAGAAGTTACTGCGTCTTTACGCCAATGGTTTTGTGACCAAGGAGCTTCCTGATCTTCATTGTTGATGAAGTGAAGAACTTTGCAGCCAACATCTTCTTCAAGTTAGTGGAGTTATTTATGTACTAGGATCTGTGTATCATTGGTTAGTCACATTTTGCAATTCGTGCATTGAATGGAGAAATTATCATTACAATATAAGTCCAATTGGGTATCAGGGTAAGGGTTCAATTGTAGGTTGGTATTTTGGGATAGGCCAAAGGGTTTGGTAAAATTCCTTATGCTTGTAACTACTTGTGATTGGTAATAGTGGATTCTTAGAAGTGGTGACCTTAAATTCACTCGATAGGGTTTTGCCTCGGTGGTTTTCTCCATTCGTAGACAAATCATCTGTGTTAAATTTATTTTCCCCTGCATTTAATTATTTAGTGATTTGTTTATGCTATCACGCTATTGCATATAATTTGACTAATTAATTAACTTGAGTAATTAATTAATATTCAAGGGGTCAATTCAATGGGTCAATTCAAGGGTTGGTTAGGGAGATTTGGGTTTGTGGGTGGAGTCGAGGGTGTGGGTTCTTTGTTTTTTTATCTCTCGGGGTTCGTTGTTTCTGTTAGGGATTTGGGTTTTTTGTTTTTGATCTGCCTTCTCTTCTTCTTTGTTGATCTACATCTGCTTCTTCTTTGTTCATTTGCATCTGCATCTGCTTCTTTTTTATTCTTTGATCTCTGCCTTCTTTGCTGCGTTATTCTTCTTTGTCAACTTCATTATGGAACTCGAGTCTTAAAACTCGAGGCTTTGTGGCTCGAGTTCAAAGAGCAAAATTGAGTCTTTCAGACTCAAGATGTTAGTTTCCTAAATAGTTTAAAAACGTTACTAACTAACGAAATTGTTTGAGGCTTGGTGTTAGTTTCCAATTTTTTCCCTCTTTTAGGTAACTAATCAGTTGGCTGAGTTGGCCTTTTAATGAGATACGCATTTAATTTTTTAATATCAAAATTTTGCCACATCACTTAAAAAATGTCACTTCATTATTTTATTAGACATATAAGCAAAAATGCTAACAAAAGTTAACAAAAAAAAACTGATAATACTCATTTTTCAAACTTCAAGGACTAATAGCGCTCATATGAAACTTTAGGGACTAGAAACACTTATTGGGTAAATCTCATGAACCAATATTGTATTTTCGCCAAAAAAAATCATGAATATTTTAAAAAAGAGAAATGCTGCGTCCATAATATTTTCACAACATTTTCACAACAAACCATAGGTAGTTAGTTATTATTGCTTCAAATTTGAACCTACTACTGAAATTACTTTTTATCCCATCAATAACAACCCATAACAACTTGCCACTTAGGATTTGTTGTGAAAATGTTGTAAACATAGCATTTCTTTTTTAAAAAACCCATGTTTGGTAACTGTTTTTGTTATCTATTTTCAAAAACTTGTTTTGGGGAATAAAAAAAAAATCTTGTATTTTTGAAAATCAAAAACATGTTTGGTTAGTTGAAATAAAAAAAAAATAGTTATCTGGTTTTCAAAAAAAAAAAGTTTTGAAAGAAAAAAATAGTAATTTTGATGATGCTGAAACAAGATTATTTACTTTTTACAAAAGGCAAATGGAAATTATTATCCAAATATGAAATGTAGCACGTAGGTTGATTATAGATTTACATTGACAAATGTGTACATGTATATATTTGCATGAATAGTGTATCATATTGTTCACTTTACATGAACAGTGAATATAGACCAATAATTATTCTTTTGACATTAAAAAATATTTGCAACTAATATATACAATGAGAACAAAACATGGTGAATAAGAAGAAGCTAAAGATCTTCCAACCTTTAAGGTGGTGCTTCTCTATAGGATTGTTGAGTTTCACGCAATGGAGTTAAAAAAAAAAAAAAAAAAGAAGTGCAAGACAAAGAGAAAAAATCCTATGCAGACAGATTCATTAAATCAAGCTCGTGTTTTCATTGGCTTTTGAAAACTAGAAACTGAAAACAGTCTTTTGTATGTTTTCAATTTCCTTTACAAATTGAATTTTGAGAACAATTTTTGTTCTCTCTATTTTGGGTTGTCAAACAAGTTTTTTAGTCTTAAAAATAGAAATTCGGGTTCGAAACAAAAACTAAGGCCATGTTTGGTTTGCAAGGTTTTCATCACTCATTAGTCATTACTCAATGTTCATCACCAATCACTCACTTTTGCTGGGGCCCACACCATTTCTTCTTATTTGGCTTTGTTTTGCTTTCTCACTTTCCATCACTTAAAACTCAAATAAATGAGTTAGGGTGAGTGAATTGAAAAAAAAATTTAGTAGTTACTGGATCATGAGTTATGATATTTGGTGGTAATGTTGTAATTCGTTAGAGCAAAGTGGGTCCCACTCGTAAGTCTATTCACATCAACTACCAGAGAAATAATGCTCACCAATGGTCATGTGCACTTTTCACCTTCAGCTTTATTGCTTTTCCTTTATTACTCTCAGAAATATGAAACAGTAATTGCAATGCACAAATAAGCACACAGTAATTGCAATACACAGTGCAAAAGCAAATAGAAATATGAAAATGCAATGCACAAATAAGCACACAAGTACTCGGGATGAATGATGCAAAAATAATTGCAACCTTGAGAGTTAGATAAAAATGCATAATGACTAGTCCACACAAAGTACACCCACGCTAATGTGGCATGCCACTTATTCCCCCATCAACTCCATTTATGTCTATTTTCCACCATTTTATTTTGCCATGTCGTGTGCAAGAATATGTGCAATTAGGTGTGTGAAATAGGTATTGCCCAATAAAAATTGTCCAATGCAATATATGGAAAATTGGAAAGTACTATTACAGAGGACACAGGCAAAACACCCAGGTCTTGAAATCGCTCCTCACTAACACAGTACGAGCCTTGGGCTGTAAAAAAGAAAAAAATATATATTAATACCAAATCTTCGAAGCTTCATACAGCAAAATGTCGAATAAAATTCTGTAACAGTTTGTATTAGAATGAAAAAACATGCACAACATATGCACAAGAATTGAAAGAAGAAGCTCAAGGACATGTGATTTAATATTCAAAGCTGAATCAAATTAGTCATCACCATGTACATTTAAAAGAGTTCATCAGACTGCTAACAATCTAAATAAAAATCACCCTCACATTGTACCTTGATTTTTTGAATTTTTACATTGATTGCTAATTGACATACATGTCCCCAGGATATGAGAAGTAGTCTCAATGCTTTGGTAGAAATTCTAAAACATGATCACCAAAAATACTCTAAAAACCCATAGAGAAATTCAAACAAAAAAATCAATCTTTACACGCATACAAACCCAAAGCAGAAACAAACCCATAAATTTCCAACAAGTTAAAAAAATAAAGTGAAAGAGAAGGTAAAGAAAGAGACCTGAAAGAGAAGAGGGACAAGTGCTCCAAGCAAATAGAGCAATCGAGGATTTCAAAATTGGAGAGGAGAGGGGAACCTCTGCAAGTCCTTCAGTCTTGTTGGGAACCTCTGAAAGTCCTTAAGAATTGTGGAATGGGCGAATGGCTGTATGTGAAGAGGAGAGAGAGACTCGACGTGGGTAGGCTTGTTGCCGTTCTATGCAACTGTTGAGAAATAAATTTTCATGGGTCCCACTGAGTGACATGAAGTTGAGTTTTTGAATTGGAAAATCCATTGAGAATTTCTAGCTAAATGAACCAACTAATAGATTTATGGGTAATTTTGAGTTAGAGTTATAAGAATTGGGTTATGAGTTTGAGTGAGGAGATTTGAGTGATGAGTGTTGAGATATGAGTGACCTCCAAATCAAATAGGACTAATTGGTTTTTAAGATTTTATGATATCTATGAGATTTTGGGTTCGAAACAACTTGCCAGCATTTTGGGACCACCCTAAGGGATTACTACTTGTAATAACCCGATGTGTGTGGGATGGGGATTGCATACACTCAAGTGAATAGTTAGATATTCAAAGAGATTTTTATACTCTTGTTTCTTAAAAAAAAAATAGTTTTTTTTTCTCCACAAAGGCATGAGAGTTTTTCTATAAAAAGAGATTTCTACAAGGTTTTCCTAGAACTTGAAGATGACATTTTTTAGACCGATGAACCTAGGAAAAGCTTTCTAAGAGGTTTTTCCATTAAAAAAAAAGGTGTAATTTACTTTTCAAAAATTCATTTCCATCTAAAACATATGAGAAATTGCTTTTTTTTTTTCCCACAAATTCTCATGAGATTTTTCAAAATTAAATCCCTTTTCAAATTATTCAAGAAAATATTCCCTTTTTTGAAAAATTATTTTTATGAAAATATTTCCAAAAAATATCTTTCAAGAATTCAAGGAATATTCCTTCCTTTTCAAAATCATTTTCATTTATAAAAAAAAAAAAAAAAAAAAAAAGATATTGTCCGTAACTCACATCAATTGAGTAATTGGACACCAAAAATCAAACAAACCAACATTTCCCCCCTCCCCTAAACTAACCATTTTATTTTCTTGTCTCTTTTGCATGAGAATTACATACGAGATAAACTTAAATAGTAATTAGCTTTAAAAGGATGAGGTGAGCCCTTTGTGCTTAATTCCCCTATGCTTGCACCGAGATTTTTATCCCACACATCTATTATTTGAAAATACATAACTGACATCAAAATTTTCAAATAATAGAAGTGTGGGATAAATCCTCTTACCACGTGGTATATGTCTAATCTGTAACAACTAATTTATAAAGATGGGTTGAGGACTTATCTAAGTAATGGAAGAATCCTGGATGAATAATAACAGAAGTACTTAACAAGAAATAAGTGGGAAAGTTGTAATGATATATTACATAATCGTCCTAAGAAAGATCGAGGAAAGGTTACAATAATATTGAGTTACACTATGTATCCCTAAGTTCTGATCTTAACACTTTCACGGGAATGCTTCGAATATATTCTAAGGGATGGATCCTCATCGAATGTTCTTTCTTGGGATTTTTAAAAGTTTTCTCCTCCATTGGGGCCCTTTTCAATTAGGTCCATCCTCATTGGTCCGAGTCTTCTCCCTTATTCTGGCTTTTAGGCCTCTTGGCCCAGGCCCCTTTGCCATAATTGGATTCTCCCCCCACAAAAGACATTAGGAATGATATCAAAACAAGATATTATTTTAAAATATGTGTTGTGGGGTGCCTTATACCTTCCCCACACATAATAGAATTTCCATATCCATGTCTTTGGTTCAAGACATTTGCCTTACCCTTTAACTTAGGAACCACTCTTAGGGTAACCCTTAGTTAATAGGACATAAAATGGATTAGACATAGATGACCATTCTACCATTCACAATTTGGGGTAGGGTAGCATAGATTTTAAATATAAAAAAGATTGTAATATTGGAGATCACTTCCACACTCTTTTCTTATATATATATATATATATATATATATATATATATATTTTTTTTTTTGGGTTTTAAATAAAATGTCACTATATTTATTGATAGTAATATAGGTGTAGAGAACAATATAAAAATTTAGTTAGTAACTTTACATATAAAAAAAGAAGAATAAATGTAAAAATAAAAAATATTATATAAAAAATATTTAAATATATAAAATGTCTTGATTTAATTATTACCTTAGGTCCTATATTGTATGGAGTTGCCTTGATGTAACTCTAATATCAATAAAGGACCTAAGCACAATTGTGATCATTTGAGGGTCCTGAAGTTTCTTCATTGTGATAATAATAAGATAAGAATTTAAAAGTGTGGGGGTAAAGGGCCCAACATCAGATCCTGGGCCGTGGGCCTGTCTGAGGAGGCCTACACCTTTGAAGACTACACCTCATGAAGCATTTGCCCGGCCTAACCCGATTCCGAGGTGTGAATCCCGTAGGAGAAAGCCTTGTCCGAGGAGGCCCTCTGCTCGGACTATTAAAAAGGCGTCCCAGATCAGTGCACCAGTCTCAATCTTATCTCTTCCAGAGAACCCCTCGCTCTGCGTTAACCGTAAAGACAGATGGCGGAAATCAGATGTAAGCAAAAAGGCTGCTGCCACCGCATTTATGACCCTGCAGCTAACATCATGGCCGCATTAATGAGAAAAGACTCCTGAACAGTAACCTCCTCCTTTACAGCTGCCCCAGGAAGGCTCGAGAAAGGGGCGGATGGGATAAGAATAAAGAAAAAAGGGCCCATGCAAGGGGGAGGGCATATAAATAGAAAAAAAGAGAACTAGAGGGAGGAGGAGAAAAAAAGAAAAAGAAAGGGAGAGAGAGAAGAAGTTCTAACAATACTTGTACTGATATTCTCCTCGGACAGTGTTGAAAAGAGCATTGTAACCCTTGACTATCTTATTAATACACATCTGTTCACTACCCTATTTGGGCTTTCAACCCATGCGTGTCCAATCCAATAATCTTCAACCCACTCTCTTTACAAATGCATTGTTGGGGTATTAAATATATTCTGGGCCTCCAGCCATCCTGTTAGCCAGCCCAACCACCGTAAAATTTGTGTCCTGACAAAAAGTATTTGAATTACCACCATATTAGGATAATTGCTACACTTAATGATAACAATGTGATGATGTTGGGAATGTTTCCTCAAGTCAAGGATAGGTTTTTTTTTTTTTTTTTTTTTTTTTTTTTTTTTTTTTTTTTTTAATACCATTCCAAGAAAACACAAGTTACAAAAGAGCTGGGCTCACCAAACTACAGTGCAGTGGCATGCTAGTAGCCAAGTTTGCCAGAGTATACACATTGCCTAAAATAGGCTTAGAAACAAAAGCAGATCTATACAAGAGACCAGACTGATTAAGGTGTAACAAATCAGTCAACAAAATTCGTTCCTGCTAACTGGAGGCTACCTCTCTGTTGGTCACATGGATTGATCTTTTGTTGTCACTAAGAAACAAAACATGGGTGAATCCAAAGTTCCTGGCCTTCATAGCAGCAACTACCATTGCTTCCTGGATGGCACTGAAGGTTGAGGAAGATGCACAAGTAGAGACATCATGAAACATGGTAGTCCCTTGCAAATTGATGGCTTCATAAGCAAATCCACATCTTCTAGCTCTCTTTTTCCTGACACCAGCAACCTTGATAAGCAAATGCCAAGGTCCTATAAAACACTACTGAGGTCTTGCTTGGTTTGCATGAGATTGAGGAGGATTAGAGCAGCTGTTGAAAACATCCTTATACCTGCAAAGAAGTGATTGAGATATTAGCACAACTTCAATAGGATTGGGGTACTTTCTTTCATGAATCACCAAGTTTCTATGGGTCCAAATTGTCCAAAGAGTAGTAAATATAGCTTGCAGACAGTGCAAAGAATTTTAATCCAGATGTTTGTGCTTGAATAACAGTGCTCATATCCAAGATTAAATGGAAGAATGAGGTAGAGCAGAGGTGTGAATCACCAAGGCAGAACCATGCCAAATTGCTCTCACAAAGGTGCATCCAAGGAATAAGTGGGAAGTTGATTTATCCCCCTCATTGCACAAGGGGAAACTACGGTCAACAAGGATCCCTCTACTTTTCAAGGTGAGCTTGGTTGGGAGACTATCATAGAGCAACCTCCACACAAAATTGCAAACCTTCAAAGGCACTCCAACTTTCCAAACTATATTCCAAGAGGCCGTGTGGTCATTATGTTGCCAAGTCAAGGATAATTGCTACACTAATCGTTGGGTTTGTGTTTTATCAAGGAGGGGGGCCTTACTGCAATAAGTTTTTATAACTTTTGATCATCCTCTATCTTTTGTGCTGCCTTTGTTATTTTAGACAACTCTGATACATTTATTCACCATGATGGTTATATTGAAATCACTATTTTAAAAACTAGACTGGACTGACCGGTTCAACCGAGCATCAGTCTCGTTCGGTAAAATCTCTCAAAATTAGTAAAAGTTGATCAAAAATCAAAAACTGGGGCACAAATTGGCTCTTTGACTATACCAAATTGAAACTTATGTATCTTAGTCTTTGAATGGAATCCAATTTACCTAAAAAAATAAAAAATAAATTAATGGACGAACATGCAAGATTATTAACTTGTATGGGTCTCATATTACATGTCAAAAGAGTGCTACGAAAAAAAAAAAATTTGAGTTGGGGCATTATTGCTCTTAACGTAATCCAACCAATTCAAAATTCCTTGACCTCTCCTAACTAGTCCATAGAATAAATCATTGCTAAGACTAAAGCGATTTTAAACTCCTTTATTTATTGGCTTGTAAACTTAGACGAATTTTGTGGCATATAATATTGTTACATGGGCACTTTTTGTAACATTGAGGATAACTTTTTGTGTGTGTGTGTGTGTGTGTGTGTGTGTGTGTGTATAGGTTCATATGAGTCTGTTGCATCAACCTCTCCTCCTTTGTATTTCTTTTCTCTTATTAATGGTAAGTATTATTGTCATTTATTGGTGTTTTCACTTTTCATTGGAGACATTCATAGTTGAAATGAAATTGAATCCTCTCAATTTCTTTTTTATACAAGATATAAATTTTACTCTAGCCTAATTTAAGTGTATATATGTGTGGAACTCCCTTCTAGAGACTTGAACCCCGGCTCTTGCTCCCTCCACACCCCACAACTCTACAAGCACTTATACTTGTGAAGTGATTATCGTATCAAAGGTGCGCAGTGTTCTCAATTTCTAATTCTAAATGAAATGAAGACTTGGAGAGCGTCTATTTAATGGCTAAGATTTAAAGTGGAGTAAATGTACGATTTAGATAATACCAATTCTCTTAAAAAATGATAACTCTAGCTTAAGTTTAATGAGTGGGCTAAATCTAGATCCTACATTTACTCAACATTAAATCATAGCCATTAAATAGACACTCTCTATTTCACTTAGAAATAGAAAGGATCTTTATTCGGTCCTCAAATTCTCATTTGTAGTTATTGAATTAAAATTTTGATGCGAACCTCAACAGACTCGCTTTGAGACCCAACAAACAATATTGGAATATTGCCCAAGAAAGCTAAAATTCAGATTTTTGATAGAAACCCTGACGCAACGTTTATAAAAGAAACGCGAACCAGAGGTATAAGTAACAGACCTTGACCCAATGATTATAAAGGAATCACGAACCAAAGGTATAAGTTTGAACGCCACAAGGAAAAATCCTTGATAAGTTCACAGTTCTTGAAGAACTAAAGAGAAGAGCAAAGCCTCACCTTTTCTGATTTTTATTCGATTATCCTTCTATTACAATGAGTGCATGCTATTTATAAGGCATGGCTAAACTTAGAAAACCTAAAAAACGTACTAAATAATAAAACCCTAATTAAAAACTGATTTGGTCTGAAAATAGCAGACCCAAAATAGGAAAAACCCTAAAAAACATTATAAATAATAAAAACCTAAAATTAAGGAAGATCTGGTTCAAAATTAGAATATCTAAATTAAGAAAAGTATCTATTAACTGATTTAGAGCTGGAAAGTCAATTAGCCATAATTCCATGCCATAAATAGCGCCCAATTAAGTCAGATCAGCCCTCAATAGCTTGGATTAAATTTATTATGCCTTTATCTTCCTTTGGGCCCCACCTGTAATGTCCTGCGATAGAATCAGCCCAAATCTCTTGAATCAGCCCATTAAGTGCTTCTTTGATCTTCTTGGACCTCGCTCTTGTAATTGGCCCAACTGGAACAAGCAATGGATCCTTGAATGCTTGTTGATTCTCATCAAATTTAAATGAAAAAAAAGGTACTTCCTTCGTCCTACTTTCTTTGTCCTCTATTCCATTTTGAGATGTCTCAAAATATTGTCCTGTTTCTAAAAATAATAGTCATTAATTTGCTAATATTCATATTATATCCCTATTAATTTATTAATTCAATTTTTTGATAAATTTTTTTAAGGGTGGTTTTGGAAACTTATACATTTTTAAAATGTAGACAAGATAATAAATGATGTTTCCTTAAAAAATATGACTCTTCAAACAGGACAAAAAAAAAATGGGACGGAGGTAGTATTATTCAAAAAAAAAAAAAAAAAAGGTTAGAAGAGTTCTTTTTGCACTAGCTGCATACAATTCTATTAATGAGTTGGCACAATTTAGATATGCATTTGCTCAACATTAAATCATAGCCATGAAATGTACACTCTATTTCAATTGAAAATAGAGAGAATTAACTATCAAATTATTTCCTCAAAAAAAAAAAAATTTTTTTATCAAATTATTATTTGAAAAATAAAAAAGAAGAAGCTAGAAGAGTGCTCCACACTAGGGATGGCAATGGGGCGGGGTGGGTTCAAAGGATGGAGTCTTCGCCCCCACCATGCATGGTTTTGTCTTACCCGATCCCCGCCCCACCTTGCATGATGGGAAAAATCTTGTCCCATCCCCATCCCCATCCCCATCCCCATCCCTTGGGATCCCGCAAAGTCCTACCCTGTAAAACTCTACTTCTTGTTAATTTGTCTACAGCTATTACAATTGTTTTTAATAAAACCTATTTCGTTAGTAAAAATATACCAGAAATTACAAATAAATTTATCCTATCAAATCAAATTAATTTTTAGCAAAAATTGAATAATATTATTAAAGTGTTTAACAAGACAATATTACAACAAAAACAAAAATCTCATAATACAAAATTAATGATTCAATAGTATATAAATTTGTTTATAATAAAGAAAAAGGAAAATATTAAAATTGGTACTTTATTTCCAACTCTGCTAGAGAAAAAGAAGAAGCTAAAAGCCTTATTGAGTATAATAAAATAAGTTGATGATATTTTTATTTAAATAATAGAGCTTTAGGATATGAAAAATTTACATTTTAACTTGCAGAGTGTGGTAAGGATGGGGCAGAGTGAGTTGGGTCTAAAAAGTCTGCCCATGAAGTAGGGCTAAAATCTCACCTCATCTCGGTTCCATCACCTTTGCCAAGCGAAAAAAACCCGCGTGGGGCAAAACGGAGAAGCGCGTGGCAAAATTGCTATCCCTGCTCCACGCAGTATTCTATTGCAAAAGAAAAAAAACGAAAAAAAGAGTTCCGGGCCTGACTTTAGACCCGACGGGCAGTGGCAGGGCAGTTATTGATCAATTCCGTTTTTCCCTCGGCTCATTTCTCTCACACTCTACTACTATCATTTTTTATTTTTTATTTTACACCAAAGCTCTCCCTCAATCTTGAATCTTGAATCTTCTTCTTCTACAGAGCAATTTCTCTGTTTCTCTCTGTAGCATTTCGTCTACGTCGTTGTAGAAATGGCGAAGAAGTACGTGAGAGAAAACGTGCCTCTCTCGCGGTTCGGCGTGCTGGTTGCTCAATTGGAGTCCATAGTCGCCTCCGCCGCTCAGCAGCCTCCGGACGCTCTCCTCTGCTTCGATCTCCTCTCCGATCTCATCTCGGCCATCGACGAAGAGCCTAAGGTCACTTTCTCTCTCTTCTCTTCTTCAAAACCTTTCGTTGTTTTTCCAGATCTGTATGCATTCCTTAGAATCAGACTGAAATTGCCTTGTTTCTAATTTTGTGAATGTTTTTAGGGTTTCGAGGTTTAGCATTATCATTGTGCACAACAATGGCACTGATACCGATTTTGAAAATTCAGTTTTTAACATTTTGGATTGGAATTGTATAATTTGAAATAATGCATTTGTTGTGAAATTGATTAATTGCTTGAGCTTTTGGCAGAGAGAGAGAGAGAGAGCAGCGTAGGCATTATGATTGAGTACTACAGTGGCACTGAAAACGATTTCGAGAATTCAGTTTTAACATTTTGGATTGGAATTTCATAATTTGAAATCATGAGTTTGTAATGAAATTGATTAATTGCTTGAGTTTTTGCTGTTTGTAGAGAGAGAGAGAGAGAGAGAGAGAGAGAGAGAGAGATTTGTTTTATTTGAATTTTGGTTTGGAATTTATATATTTCAGGAGTCTATATTGTTGTGGCAAAGAAAATGTGAGGATGCGCTATATTCGTTACTCATTCTTGGTGCTCGACGGCCTGTGCGACATTTGGCATCGGTGGCGATGGCAATGATTATACTTAAGGGAGATCCCATTTCGATATACTCCAGAGTGAGCAGTCTCCAGGGGTTTCTTTCTGATGGGAAGAAAAGTGAGCCTCAGAGAGTTGCAGGTTGGTCATAGAAACTAAAAACTTGTGGTTAGATAGTGACATGTATAATTTTCTTATGTACACATTCCTTTGAACTTGATTTGTATCTTCAATTTGATTGTTAACAAATAATTGATATCCTATTGACGATTGCACAAAATCAACATGGTAAGGTGATGCACTGCTGCCTGCAGGAATTGATTTAGTTGGTTAAGCAAACTTTTGGTTTGTGGATATGTATGACCCAATTCAAGTGTATTATGCACTGTGGTTATTGACACTTGCATGGGATCAGATTAGGGCTTTTAAACATGATTACATGATAATATTTTTATTACTTTTTTCTTCAATAAATTTTTTTTTTTTTTGGGCACACGTAATGATTTTATTGAAAATGATTTGATGGTGGTGCTGCTTTAATTCACTAGCCATCCCTTTCAGGGGGGAGGAAAGGAATGGAATAAAAAAGATTATAGGATATTCCATCTATTCTCTTGTTTGAGAGTTTAGTGGGAAGGAATGGAATGACTATGAGGGATTGCCCATTCCATTCCATCTCTTCTAAGCTCTAAGCATTCCTGGACCTCCCAAAAGTGGGAAGAATACTCATTCCTTTAATGAAATGGAGGTAAAATATCGATTTTATCCCTATCTTGAGAATAGGAATGGAATGGCTCTTCTTGTAGTTCAAACATTCTTCAGATCAATTGTCTGGTGCTTTTGGCAGGGAGGTTAGTGTTTGAGGGTCATAAATTTCCATGGAGCTACATGGCATTATTTCAATGTCACTTTTATGATTGTTTACAAGAGGTTAGAATATATTTTGGTATTCTCTATCCTATAATCTTTACTCTAATTATTCTTTTTAATGTAGCTTATAATGCACGTTTCTCTTGGGTATATATATATATATATATATATATATATATAGTATGATAATTTTGTTTCTAAAAAAGGCACGGGCATCATATTTTGGAAAGCATAATTTTTTTTGATAATTAAAAATATTATTGGAAAGAAATCAACAAGTACACAGGAAGTATACTAGCTGAAGGTTGCACAAGATTTCTAAAATTACAATGAACGATAAAATCAAATAAATTGGTAAAAGAAAACTTCCCTGATGAGGAATGGCTTTCCATCTTTCACTGCCCTGATGATGCCCTTAATGACCTTGCCAACATGCTAAAAGATCGAAAACCTTTCTAGACATCATCTGCTCCGCCCCAAAAAGAGCAAAAACCAAATCCCATAAATCTCTACCAAAAGGGAAATGCAGCAATAAATGGTTTACTGTCTCCTCATCCCTCTTGCACATACAACACCAGTTCTCCAAAATGATGTTTCACTTCTTCAGGTTCTCCGCTGTAAGAATATTCCCAAAAGCAGCAACCCAAAGGTAAAAAGCCACCTTACTGGGGACAAGCAGTTTCCAAATACTCTGACATGGGAAATTGTCAGAATGTGAAGGAGCTAATACTCTATGGTAAGAGCGAACCTCAAAACCTCTCGGAATCGAAGGCCTCCAGCATAGCTTATCTAATCCAACCCCCTCCACCTTAGTGGAATACAATAGATCCAAAAACATAGAGACATTCCAATTCCTAATCTTGAATTGCTTGATTGAAATTCAACTCCCAACGAATCAACCCATTTCTGGATTGTAAAAGATCCACTACAAAAGCATCTTGGTTCCAAGCAATACGGTGCAATTCAGGAAAAGAAAACTTTAGGGTAGAATCACCACACCAAACATCAGTCCAGAATTTTATATGATACCCATCATCTGCCACCTCAAATTTGATAAAATGCGAAAGAGTCCCACCCCTTCTGAATGTATTTCCAAAGGCTTACCCCATAAGCACCATGGGCTACCTTCATGCACCAGCCTCCCTCCACAGAGCCATACTACAGAGCTATAACCCTTCTTCAAAAAGCTTCCCTTTGGACCAAACCGCCACAACCATATTCCTAGTAGTACTTCTTTGAATAATCTGATTTTTCTAACATGGTTTAAGCATTATCTAAGCCTTCTGTCTTCTTCATGGTTTGTTGTCTATTTAGGCTTTTACCTAATCAGCCCTTCATTTATCTTTTGATAAGTAATGTTTCTTTCATATAATTTTTCTAAATATATCAATCTTTCTAGGTGCTGCTCAATGCCTAGGAGAATTATACAAGCATTTTGGGAGACGAATTACCGCAGGTTTATTTGAAACGACTACTATTGCAACAAAGCTCATCAAGTTTCATGAGGTAGTCCATTCAATCTGCATCTCTATCTCTATAATTTTTTTCCCCTTTTAATAAGATACAAAACTCTCATTTAGAAAGGAATAGGTTACTTATCAAAATAAAGAGAAAGGAATAGGTTAGGTGGTTAACACTACTATTCTGTCAGCTTTGGTCTCAGTTTGGTCTCAGTTGTTAGCCTGTAATGATACTTCTGGATATTCCCTGTTGGATTTTGAAAGTTAAAAATTTGACTGCAGCACCCTGGAAAATCTGGGCCTATGGAAGATGAGGTATTTTAGAAATGATATACTAGATATCATATTATTATTGTTTGGGGTGCCAGAAAGAAAAGGATATTTACTGCTGAAATTCTAGTCATGCTAAAATGAATGTGGGAAGACCGATATCATAGTATCTTTGCCTTTTTTTGTGCTTTCAGTTATCAGCAGGGTGAGATTTTGTTTTGGGGCCTTGGTAATGTGGGTGTTTGATGTGTGGAGTTGGAGTGTTTTTTTTTTTTTTTTGGGCATTTTTGACGTGGAGGCTAGACAGGTGCCTATGAGATTTAAAAAAAAAAAAAAAAACTTTTCTCTTTTGGGGGTTGGGGAATTGTATTCTCCCAGGGGAGAGCTAGGGTTCAGGATGTTTGCTTGGGGCATTTCACACTTAGGTACATTTTTGAGTTTCTGTGCTTTATTTTGGAACGGCCCTCTATTCCTCCTATCTTTCTTTCCTGTACCTTTTCTTCTCAACTAGTACAAAAGTGGAAAAAAAAGAGAGGAAGAAGAATGAACTAATCTAGGGTATGGCAGGTGAAACAAGAGAAGAAAGGCTGGGCAGCATGTTATTTCTTTGAAATTCTCCTGAAGAAGCTCCTCGTTTAATAAAAAATGCCAGCAAGAGTATTGATTTATTTATCTGTGTCCAAAGAAAACTTGTTCTGATTTGAATAGAAAGCATTATTGTTCTTCCTGTTGGTTTCTGTCCCATGTCATCTGAAGGCAAATCTGGAATTTAAGGAGATGAGGCAAATTTGTTTATATAACACTTGTGTATTATTGTCAGGCTATATTGAAGTGTTATGATGCATGTGTTTATTCCATACATGTATTTATGCCTGTAGGTATTATTCTCGGTGGCAATACATTTTTCTTACTTAATTTTATATTTTCCAATGAGCTATAGCTGAAGGGGCACTTCCTCCTCCCATAACAATGGGATGGAGGGTGAGGTCATAGGTTCATGACCCACTAGATGCATGTGTAACTTACCAATAAAAGCAATTCTGTATTTGAACCATATTATAGAAAAAGTTCTAAGAGAGGCAAGTGAAGTGTGTTTTTTGATGAGGACATAAATCCAAAAGGATCTTTAACATTCTCCTCTTTCCCCTTTTTTTTATTGGCGATTACATGCACTTGGTAGGTCTTCTTACAAGAGGACAGGGTATTATTTTAGCTAGAGCTTATTGGCCATTTTCTTCTTTCCTTTGACATGGGTTTCCTAGATAATTGCAACAATTTCAAGTCCTATTCTTTTCACAGCGCTAAGACTTATTAATGCAAAGAGTGCTAGGGATGTGGGATTTTCTTGTCCTTGGAGATAACCAACGAGAACTAACGGTTTATGTGCTAACCAATATTTTGAGAGCAGTAGTGTGTGACAATAAGGCTTTCAAGGTAAACACATTATTTGAAATGTAATGGCCTACTGTTTTGGTCAACTTGTGAAGTAAACAAGGCTTCTTCCTCGGGTTTATAAGTATGATAGGCCTCATACTTGCTGGTTTCTTCAAAGCTGTAGTAATCCTTAGGTGCTTAACTAGGCTAATGATTATAAAATTGAAGTATGGTTATTGAGTTATTTAATTTATGTATATATTTATATATGTATGCATGTCAGTGACAAATGTAGTGGCCTACTGTCTTGATCAACTTATGCTGTAAACAAGGATTCTTCCTGGGGCTTATGACTATGACAGGCATCATGCTTCCTGGTTTCTTCAAAGCTGTGGCAATCCTTAGGTTCTCAACTAGGCGAATGACTAGAAAATTGAAGTATGGTTATTGAGTTAGATAATTACCATTGATGCTTCTTTTGGTTTCCTTTGTTGTTTAAATTCTATCTTGTATTCCTTAAATTTCAGGACTTTGTGAGACAGGAGGCTCTACATATGCTTCAAAATGCTTTGGAAGGCTCTGGTGGTAGTGCTGCTTCTTCAGCATATACCGAAGCATACCGTCTTATCATGCGATTTGCCATTGGGGATAAGTCATTTGTTGTTAGAATAGCGGCAGCGAGATGTCTCAAGGCATTTGCCAACATTGGAGGGCCTGGTTTAGGCTTGGGTGAACTTGATAACTCAGCCGCTTATTGTGTGAAGGCAGGTTTTCTTCTTTGTGACATTTTCCTGATTGATTTTTTAGTATTTATTATGTCAATCTTTGAGGTTCTGTTGTCATAATTTTCAATTTATTCTTTTTACTGCTACTCATAGTAGGCACTAGAGGATCCTGTTTCATCTGTTCGGGATGCATTTGCAGAAGCTTTGGGCTCCTTGCTTGCTCTCGGAATGAATCCTGAGGCACAGGTATGATATGTTGTGTTTAGAGGGATTCTCTTTTTGATACCTCTGTCTCACTGTTTGTTTTTCGTACTAGGTTCAACCAAGGGGAAAAGGTCCTTTTCCTCCAGCAAAGAAATTAGAAGGTGGTTTGCAACGGCATTTAGCTTTGCCCTTCACAAAAGGTATAATCCTGCTGATGCAGTGTCATAAGGGCCTAGTAATCTTCAAGTAACCATTTATGTGGGTGTTTGGAAATTTAAGATTTTTTTTTGGGAATTTGATTTAGTAAATGGATCTTTTATTGAAAATATGCTAGTATTTATAAATTATGGAATGTGTCTAGTAAGTTGTGTTAGTTTTTTTCCATTGTGTTGGCTAGTTTGGAAGTTGTAGTAATCATTTTGGGGTTTTTGGTATGATGCATATATATTTAGACGACTGTGGTAGTTCAAGCCAAGTCATTTGTATTGTTTCCCTTGATTAATGTTGTTCTAGTGGAGCATAGCTCCCCTTTATCCATCTTATGCTTGAGCTTGACTTATCGATCTTCTTTTCTTGTTATGCCTCTAAATCTTCTAATTATTTCTTTCTCCCTCCTCCACCTACATAATCTGCCCAAATCATGAGTGCTTTTCTATGAGTTTAATAGTATCTTAGTTAACTTGTGTAGATAGTGCTCTTGAATGTTAGTTGTTTCTTATGTGCTAATGGTTGACTGAATATGTTAGGAATAATTCAATTTTTGAGATGGTGGGCAGACGAATGTGGTAGTTCAAGCCAAGTCATTTGTATTGTTTCCCTTGATTAATATTGTTCTAGTGGAGCATAGCTCCTCTTTTTCCGTCTTATGCTTGAGCTTGACTTATTGAACTCCTTTTCTTGTTATGCCCTTAAGTCTTCTAATTATTTCTTTCTCCCTCTTCCACGTACATAATCTGCCCAAATCATAATTGCTTTTCTATGAGTTTAATAGTATCTTAGTAAACTTGTGTAGATAGTGCTCTTGAATGTTAGTTGTTTCTTATGTACTAATGGTTGACTGAATATGTTAGGAATAATTCAATTTTTGAGATGTTGGGCAGAGGAAGTTTACAACTTTTTTATGTGCTAATGGTTGACTGAATATGTTAGGAATAATTCAATTTTTGAGATGGTGGGCAGACGAATGTGGTAGTTCAAGCCAAGTCATTTGTATTGTTTCCCTTAATTAATATTCTTCTAGTGGAGCATAGCTTCTCTTTATCCATCTTATGCTTGAGCTTGACTTATTGATCTCCTTTTCTTGTTATGCCTCTAAATCTTCTAATTATTTCTTTCTCCCTCTTCCACATACATAATCTGCCCAAATCACTATCGCTTTTCTATGAGTTTAATAGTATCTTAGTTAACTTGTGTAGATAGTGCTCTTGAATGTTAGTTGTTTCTTATGTACTAATGGTTGACTGAATATGTTAGGAATAATTTAATTTTTAAGATGGTGGGCAGAGGAAGTTTACAACTTCACTTTAATTGAGAAAATTGAATGGGGTTAGGTCCCATGATTGGGTCAAATGATGAAAGTATTATTGTTTGGGTGTAATTATTATATGCATGTGCATTTTGTTGTGAAAAGAAGATACACACATTTTGTAACATTCTCTCTCTCCCCCTCATAGTTACTTATCTTCTTTTCTAACATAAGCAAACAATTTCATAAGTGAAGTGGCATGTCTAAATACAATTGTAGCTAGTGATTTAGGACAAATTAGGGATTTTGTCGACATATGCTTGTGGTGGGTTTAGTGATAGGAGTTTTTGTGGATCTATAGTTTAGAATCGTGAAGAAAGGGTTACGGGATTGTGGTAGGAACTTAAAGGTGGATTGATGAGTTATTTTGATGGCTATTTGGCAATGTTATGAATACCGTTCCGAACCCCGTTTTGATTTGTCCAATGGAATGAAATATTTCGGTACCGGCTTATTTTGGTGTACCATTTCAAGGTGTTTCGGAGTTCCTAAAAATTTATATATTTTTATACAATATAAAATTATCAATTCAAAGAAAAGACACCATTTAATTGTATAAAACTATAAATTAAACACAAATCTACAAATCACAAAGTGCCAAACAACATTTTAAAAAAATTACCCAAAATCAAAATCATTACACAAATCACAGATACCACAAATCAAAATTCAAAATCAAATGTATACCATTTCTTTTAAAAAGATATATATACCATATTATTTATTACATATATATATATATCAGTTTTATATTAATTAATAGAATTATCTTATATATTTTACAGTCAAAATATATTTGAAATAAAATAAAATAGTATAATAAATTATAGTGCCTGGAGAGGAAAATTAATGATAGCTTGATAAGTTCTTAGGCTTTTAATTTTTTAGAGAAAGAGAAAACAAATATAAAAAATAGAACATTGCTATGTAAGACAGAGAGTAAAGAAAAGAAAAATGAGAAAGAAGCAAAGAAAAGACAATAAATGAGAGGAAGAAGAGTAAAAAGTAAAGTAGTGGTATCTGACAATATGAAGTGGACGGGAGAAACAAGTAAAAGAGAAAAAGTTAAAAAAGCAAATGCAGTGTAATATTGTTCTGCCTGAAATTCAAGTTTCAACTGGAATTGGCTGAAACAGTCCGGAATGGCTGGATTGCACCGAAATTCACTGGAATTGAAGCCGAGGTGGAACAAGGGGGTTTAGTGTGCCAGTTTCATGACTGGAATGGAATATTTCGCCCGTTTCGGCCGAAACGGAACGGAATTCACAACAATGCTATCTATCGACAGAAATCGAGGATGTTGTGCATTAAGGAGGGTGATAATAATACTAAGTTCTTCCACAAGATGACTAATTCCCATAGAAGGTATAACCATCTGAGTTTCTTAGAAGTGGATGGGGTGATTTATGAGGAAGAAGCAGAAGTGAATGCTCAGGTAGTTCAATTTTATAAATCTTTGTATCAAGAGTCCGAAGAATGGAGACCTTTTGTGGAAGGTCTAGAGTTTGATCAAATTGCGGAGTTGGAGATGGGCTGGTTGGAGAGGAGGTTTGAGAAGGACGAGATTATATCAGTGGTTAGAGATATGGAAGGGGATAAAGCTCCAGGTCTAGATGGCTTTTCTATTGCCTTTTTCCATCATTGCTGGAGAGTTGTAGAAAGAGATGTTTTAGCAGTTTTCGAAGAGTTCTATCAGCATTGTAAGTTTGAGAAATCTCTTAATGCTACCTTTATAGTGTTAATCCCTAAGAAGAATGATGCCTCTAAAATTCGGGATTTCAAACCTATTAGTTTGGTGGGGAGCATATATAAGATCTTGGCCAAGGTTTTGGTAAATTGATTGAAAGTGGTGTTAGATCAACTGATTTCTGAATCTCAGAATAGATTTGGGGGAGGTAGACAAATTTCTGATTTTGTTCTCATTGCCAATGAGTGCGTTAACAGCCGGATGAAGAGTAAGATTCTTGGGGTGATTTGTAAGTTAGATATTAAGAAAGCATATGACAATATGAATTGGGAGACACTTCTGAGGTTGCTGAAGAAAATGGGCTTTGGGGAGAAATGGTGCAGCTGGATTCAAGCTGGTATCTCTACGGTGCAGTTTTTTGTGTTAGTTAATGGGTCTCCAGCTAATTTCTTTGGTAGCTCTAGAGGTTTGAGACAAGGAGACCCGCTGTCCACCATGTTATTTTTAGTTATGATGGAGGTGTTCAGTAGGATGGTGAAGAGAATGGAGGGGGTAGCTCTAGAGGTTTGAGATAAGGGGCAGAGGGGAATGTGTTTCGCATTTGTTGTTTGCGGATGATATTATTTTGTTTTGTGAGGCAGTGGTGGAGCAAATCCTACATGTTTGATTGTTGCTTCTTTGTTTTCAGGCTGTGACCGGCTTGAAGGTTAACGTTGCTAAGAGCGAAATGGTTCCTATAAGAGAGGTAAATAATGTGCATGCTTTGGCAGAGATATTGGGTTGTAGGGTTGGGGCCCTGCCAATGACTTATCTTGGTATGTTGTTGGGGGCGTCCCACATTTCCCCCTCTATTTGGAACCCTATATTGGAAAAAATTGAAAGAAAGTGGGGTGGAAGAAGTTGTATTTGTCTGAAGGTGGTAGACTGACATTGCTTAAAAGCACGCTGTCTAGCCTCCCTACTTATTTCTTATCTCTTTTCACCATTCCTACGCATGTGGCGAACAAAATTGAGAAGTTGCAAAGGGACTTCTTGTGGGATGACTCTAAGACACATTTGTTGGGTTGGGATGAGGTGTGTATGCCTATTGCTAATGGTGGTTTGGGTATTAGGAAGTTGACCACTTTCAATAAAGCTTTATTGGGAAAGTGGCTTTGGCGTTTTGGGATCGAGGAGAACAGGCTTTGGAAGAGGGTGTTAGCTTTGAAATTTGGGGAAGAATTGTGGGGGGGGGGGGGGGGGGGAATGGACCTCTAAGTTGGGAAGGGGTGTTCATGGGTGTGGTGTGTGGAGAAGTATTCGGATGGGTTAGGAAGTGTTTAGCAAAAATGCCCAGTTTAAGATTGGGGTGGGGGATAGAGTGAAATTCTGGACAGATAGGTGGTGTGGAGATCTTCCTCTCTATTTGGCTTTTCCGGTCTTGTACAATTTTGCTGCAAACAAAGAAGTTTCCGTAGAATCATCTTTGTTGTGTCAAGGAGCGGGAAATAGGAGAACTTGGGATGTTCGTTTTATTCGGGGTCCGAATGATTGGGAGGCAGATGTGGTGGATGATTTCTTTCAATTCTTGGCACCCTATTTACCTCTTATGATTGATGGTGATCGTATGAAATGGAAGTTGACAAAGAACGGGGATTTTACTATCTGCTCATATTATCATAAGTTACATGGTTCTTCCTCCATTGTATTTCCATGGAAAGGTATTTGGAAGGTTAAGGCACCTTGGCGTGTCTCTTACTTTGTTTGGACAACGGCATGGGATAGGATTCTCACAGGAGATAATTTGAGGCTTAAGGGCTTTAACTTCGTTGATGTGTATTATGTGTCATTGTTACAGGGAGACAGTAGATCATTTGTTGTTGCATTGTGGAAAGGCCTATTAGCTATGGTGCTTTGCCTATAGAACCTTTGGGAATTCTTGGGTCCCCTCACGTATGGTGTTGGGTTTTCTTTTTGCCTGGTGGAATTGGTTGGGGAAATATTCTTCTCACATTCGGAATTTAGTTCCTTTGTGTTTGATGTGGTGCATTTGGAAGGAACGCAATCGGCGGCCATTTGAGGATCTGGATAGATCCGATGACCATCTATTTGCTCTCTTTTCTGGTTCCCTCTTTGACTGGGCTAGGGCTTGGAGACTCACACCTAGTGATTCTCTTCCTTTATTACTTAGCTCTCTTCTTCTTTGCAATTAGGGTTTTTTTTTTTTTTTTTTTTTTTTTTTTTTTTTTATGTTTTTGCTTCTATGCATTTTCTTGTACTTATGATTTGCTAGTGCTATTTTGCATTTAGCAGTTTTTTGAATATACATGTTTCTTACTTCTCAAAAAAAAAAAAAAAAAAAAAAAAACAATAAAGTATGTGGGGGGTTTTAAGGTTTTGATAGGTAAAAGAAAGAGCTTGATTTGGGGTTGTAAGGAAGACGGAAAAGAGAGAATTTTTTGGTTTTTAGGGTTTCCATGAAAAGCACCTGTGAACAATACCATAAGGAAGAGAATTAGAAAAGAGAGAAGGGGAGAGAAGAACACATAGAGGCCAACATGCCTCAATGCTCAATTCGCTCAATTCACTCAATATTTTTTGTCTCAACAATTCGGTTCTTGATTCTTATCAACAGAAGTCCAATTAGCTTTTTTGTTAGTTTAAGGGGTTTGAGATAGGGCGACCCACTATCGCCATTATTATTTTGTGATAGGAATGGAGGCTCTTAGTAAGATTCTGAATAAAGAAGTTGAGGGGAAATATCTGGGGGGTTTTATTGTCAATGGTACCATCAATGATCCACTTAATGTCCCCATCTACTTTTTGCAGATGATGCGTTGAATTTTTTTTTTTTTGTCAATCTGACACAGATTCTTCATTTGAAGTTTGTTTTGAAGTTGTGTTGGGACTGAAGATGAACTTGGGAAAATCAAAACTTGTCCTTATGGGTGTAGTTCCGGACATGGAGGAGTTGGCTTATATTCTTAGGTGTAAGGTTTCTCATTGCTAATGAAGTACTTAGGTTCTTATTCTCGAGAAGATGCAAAAGAGACTGGCAGGGTGGAAGAAGATTTACTTTTCTAAAGGGGGTCAGGTCATGTCAATAAAAATTACTCTTTCTAGTTTGCCTACCTATTTCCCTTCATTATTTTTAGCCTTGCTAGCATTGCTAGGTGAAATGAGAAAGCGTAGAGCGATTTTCTTTGGGGTGGTATAGCTGATGAATTCAATTTTCATCTTGCAAATTGGAAGATGGTGTGTGCCCCTAGGGTGTGAGACATGTAGTGTTGTTCAATCGAGTGCTATTGGAGAAGTGGTTGTGGCGTTTTGCCAGAGGAAAATGCTTTGTAGAGGAATGTAGTGGTAAGTATTGGAGTGATTGGGGTAGATGGTGTTCAAAGGAGGGGAGGGGAGGATACAATGTTAGTCTCTGGAAGTTTATTTTTTTATTTTGATAGGTAGTCTCTGGAAGTTCATTAGAATGGGGTGAGAGCAGTTTTCTAGGTTTATCAACTTTGATTAGTGGTGTGGTGATGGGGTGTTGAAGGATTTATACCCCGATTTATACAGTATTTTTCAAAATAAGGAGCTCGATGTGGTAGATTATATATTTTGGAATGCATTAGGATGTTACTTTTGGTGTGGGATTTGTGTGGTTGGGAGTTGGAGGTGCTGGCAGACTTTTTGGACCTCATTTATTCAATCAAGATTAGGCGGGATGCAAAAGACTAAATTTGTTGTACAAAGAGTAAGTATTTTTAGGTAATTTCTTTCTATTGTGTACTTTCTAATGGGGATGGAGAAGTTTTTGGAAGGTTAAAGTTCCTCAAAAAGTAACTTTCTTTGCTTGGGATGCTGCGGTGGGGGAAGGGTTATTTTTGTAGATCAGTGTTTTTGGTAGCTTTTCCCTTTGATTTGTTTGTATCCGCTTTTTTGCAGTGAGTTTACTATCGTAAACTCATTGTACTTTTCTTATCAATAAAGTTTTTAATACCTATAAAAAAAAAAGAGACTATCGATCTGATACTACTGCATTGTGATTATGCTAGAGAGTTAGTCTCTTGTTTAGTGTTTATTTGGAGTGCACTGAGTCATGCCTTGTCGGGTTGTTGGTTTGTTGACTGGCTGGATGGGGAGGTTTTCAAAACATCGGAGTGATGATAGTTGGAAGGCTGTCCCATTGGGTCTTATGTGGGCCATTTGGTGAGAGCAAAATAGAAGAGCTTTTGAAGGCATTGAACGATCTACAAAATAAAGATGCTTCTCCTACATTCTTTGTATGAATGGATAGTTGTTTTACTAGGCAGCCCGATTTCCAATCTATTATAGTTTCTTGACTGTAATAATTTGTCTAGAATTTTCTATCTGAAGATGTTTTTTTGATAAGTAATAAGATATATTGATAAAAAAAGGAACACCTTAGTACACAGGGAGTGAACAAGGGAAAAGAAATCAAATACAAAAATTACAAGAGTCTAGGAGATGGATATTCATATGGAAGGGGGCCTTTACACCTGGTCCAATTCTTCCTCAGCTTCTCGGCTAGATTGATTCCTTTTCTCCCCTCTTCTCGTAGATCACTTCACTAAATTCACCCAAAAAAGGATGTTTAGAGTACTTTCTGACCATTTTCCTATTTTGTTGGAGGGTGGGAGTCAGCGAAGAGGTAGAATTCCTTTTCATTTTGAAAATATGTGGTCGAGGGTGGAAAATTTTGTCGACAAAGTGAAGAAGTGGTGGTCATCCTATTTGTTCCAAGGAACCCCAAGTTTTGTTCTAGCTAAGAAGTTGGCTGCCTTGAAGTTGGATTTAAAAAAGTGGAATGAGACTGAGTTTGGCAATGTCACATTTAAGAAAAAAGAACTTTGGAGCAAGTTGAATGTTTTGGATGCTAAAGAGGAGACTCATAGATTATCAACTGAGAAGTTAGAACAAACTAATCTTCGTACTGATATTGAAAAGTGGCCTCTTATGGAAGAGATTAGTTGGAGGCAAAAGTCTAGGGTGTTGCACTTGAAGGAAGGGGACGCCAATACCAGATTCTTTCTAAGAATGGCTAATTCTAACAGAAAAAATAATGGTTAATGGCACCATGTTTGCAGAGTAGGGTATAATTGCAGACTACATTACTCATTTCTTCATGAATTTGTACTCTGAGCAGCAGGTTGATCGTCTGTTTCTGGATTCGTTGGTTTTTCCAATGATTTCTGGCGATAATGCGGATTGGTAAGAGGCAGAAATTTTTGATGTCGTTCAGAGTTTTCATGGTGATGAATCCCCTGGTCCTGACGGTTGCCTTATGGCTTTTTTCCAAACTTGCTGGGGGATTGTTAAACCTAAGCTTTTGGCCGTATTTCATCATTTTTTTGCCAATGGTCAGTTCGAGAAAAGTTTAAATGCAACTTTTATTACTTTCATTCCTAAAACACATGCAGCAAGTGAGATTAGGGACTTTCGGCCCATTAGTTTGGTCGGGGGGATTTATAAAATTATTGCTAAAGTCTTGGCGAATCGTCTCTGTACGGTAATGGGGGATTTAATCTCAGCATCTCAGAATGCTTTTGTGAGGGACAGACAGATCCTTGACTCTGTTCTTATTGCTAATGAACGTCTTGACAGTAGATTGAAGTCTAGGTTGCCGGGGCTGATTTGTAAGCTGGATGTTGAGAAGGCTTTTGACCATGTTAACTGGAGTTTTCTGTTGCAGATGTTAGAAAGAAGTGGGTTCTCTGCCAAGTGGAGACAATGGATCTTCTTTTGCTATCTACAGTCCGTTTCTCCATCTTGATTAATGGCTCTCCTTGTGGATTCTTTGGTAGCTCTAGAGGATTGAGGCAAGGTGATCCGCTGTCTCCATTGTTGTTTGTTTTGGTTATGGAAGCTCTTGGAAGAATGTTGGATAAAACTGTTCTTGAAGGTTGCATGTTAGGATTTAGTGTGGGTAACTTGGAGGGAAGATCCATGGTGGTGTCTCATCTCCTTTTTGCGGATGACATGCTAATTTTTTGTGAGGCTGATTTAGATCAGATCTTGATTCTTCGTATGATTCTTATCTGGTTTGAGGCGGTGTCGGGTCTAGAGATTAACCTGGGCAAGTCAGAATTGGTTCCAATTGGGGTTGTCCATAATATTGACCTTTTCCTGGCTGTTCTTGGTTGCAAGCAGGGTTCTCTCCCAATGAAATATCTGGTTCTTCCTTTGGGTGTTAAATTCAAGGATAAGACCATATGGAATTCTATTCTGGAGAAAATGGAGAGGAGATTGGCGGGTTGGAAGCGCTTATATTTATCCAAGGGTGATAGAGTCACCCTCATCAAAAGCACCATTTCTAACTTACCCACTTATTTTCTATTTTTATTCCCTTTACTTGCTAGTGTGGCTAACCGAATTGAGACAGCCAATAAAAATTTTGTTGCTTGATCTTCCAAACCCTCAAGGGACGTGCCAAGGAAGCTATCGAAATTATTGAATCTCTTTGAAACCAATCGGAATAAGGTTCCTGACTCTCTGCAGTATCCACACCCACAAAACTTTCCACATCCACACCCACAAAACTTTCCACATCCACAAGTGACTGCTCTGCCATGGCCAAAGGTGGCGAAAAAGCAATTGGTTCAACTTGTAGGGGCTGAACAGCTTCCTCCGAGTAGGTATCCGAAACCCAATCCTCCACCAATACTTCATCCTCTTTGATAAGAGCCATTCGTAGCGTCAGAAGACACCAACGGAACTAAGGCCAGCTGTTTTTGCTTTTCCAATACCTTTGAAGCTTCACACTGAGGCAAAGAGATCTGTATCGAAACCGCAATCCTCCTCCCATCACGTAATTCAAGGACCCACTGCTTCGAATTCCCCTATTTCTTGAGTATATTGCCGGAATGGTCCCGGAGAATCTGTCGAAGGTCACGCTCTAAGCTATTGTCTCTATGTGATGAGCATGCTGACCCATTTCTGGCCTCCTCAGACTTGCTGGAGCCGAGAAGCACAGTCTCGACTGCATCAGATACTGGGTTCGAGTCGATCAGCGCCGATAACTCATACCTGGCTTCATTGATGTCGTCGGAGTTGAGAAGATGAGCAGCGGTGACATTAGAGGCCATCGGCGACATCAGCGGCATTAATGATGGACACTGGTTGGGTCTCTTGCATGGGCACGACGAGGACTTCCCTGGAGTATGGGTCTCTCGCATCGAGAAGGACCTGAAGGTCAGTGCTTTTCTTTTGGGTTGCCAGGCCGAAGTGGGTTTCGGCTTAGATTTGTGGACAAGAGGTGGGTTAAGTGAAAAAGCTTCAGCAAGAGCATTGGGCCTAAAGATGGGCCCAACACCAGAAGGACAAACAAAACCCACTTCCTTAATGTCGGAGCACTTAATTTCCTACTTACCATTCAGCCCATGCTCCAAACATAAAGAAACTTCTTGTGACAGAGGAGATTTAGCTACATAAGGAGCGTCGTCCTTTATTTCAAGCGTGAAACCAGCCTTAGGAACTGCGCTTACCTGCCCATCACCCCTATCGCGCAAAGCCTGGGTCTGACTGCTCAAGCTTGATTTGATTGATAGATTTGATTTGGCTGAGTTTTGAAAGTTGGGCATTAAATGGTTTCCTTTTCCGTTTCCACCATTGTTTTTCCGATCACTGTTCACCGCTGCCGACTGAAAGGATTTTTGTTGGTTGAACTTTTGCACTGTCGAGATCAGGACAAATTGAGATGACGATTTGATGACAAGTGTGCTGGGAGCAATAACCCTTCGAAGATGAAATCCAAATCCTCTCCACCCATTTCCCAGCCTTCCTTCCAGTACAATGATGAGGCCCTTCCGATGACCATGAACAAGTTCAGAGATCATAAGGAAGCTTCCATGTGCATTGAATCCCAGTTGCAAAATAAAAACCTTATTACCATACTCGAAGGTTCTAGCAAAGTTGTCAGGAGGAGTATTAGACATGAGCTCCTCTACATAAGTTATCAAATTTTAGCACTCTTTTTACCCATGAAAATCGACCAGAGAGAATCCTTATTTCTTTCATAAATACGTAACATGTAGTAAGTACCTCCCTCCATAGAAAATTTAAACGTTTTGGCTTCGACAGAAAAGAAAATGGAACCTCTCATGCTAACCAAGAAACAGAAAAAACCAGAGAATTATGTGACTAATCTGAGGTTGTTATACCCATTTAGACTAGTGCCTGTTTGGCATTGCTGCAGGAAGTAGAGTTTTAGCTATAGAGCTTTTGTAGTAGAGCTTTTGCAGTATAAAGCTTTACTTGAAATTTTTTTAACCTTTTGAGTGCTTTTCCAATTATAGTGAATGGCGTTTTAAAGTTTTGGATCTATAAAGCGTAAGCAGTAAATTGTAGAGCCTTTTCCTAGAAGCTCCAAATTCTAGCTTTAGCCTTAAAGCTAGTTAGCTTTATGGACCCATACCAAATTTTTAAGGACCCCCTTAAAGCTCTTTTTATTCCATCTCAAGATGTGATAGGCGTACTTGGTGGTGTTCTTTATTCTCAATAAACTTTTCTTACTTATCAAAAATATCAACTCTATCTCCTTTGAGTACATAGAGCACAAATATACATAAGGACTTTTTTCTTGTATTAGTAGTATTAGAACTCCTAGTTGGACTAGTAAACTAAAAACCTTATAAAAGAATAACTTAAAAGAAAATAAAACCTCAGATACTAAGGAATTCCTAGAGAATTATACTCAATTAAACTACAAAAATTGACGATAGCTGATAATAGATTTTTATTCAGAATTGACCATAGCTAATAAAAGAAAAACCTAAATAAAAATAATTTTACCCTAAGACATATAACTAGACCTTTAAAACCACAACTTTCACTTTAATCAGACTTTACACGTGAACCCCATACATTAAATCTTGAATGGGTGAATTTGTGAAGTAGTATCAAAGTAATCTTCCATGATTGCTTCATTTTCTCTTGGTTGGAAGAAACTCTCCTCGAGTTTTAAAGTGTTGAAGTATAAGAACCTTTAAACTTGAAATTTGCACCAACCCTTCAATCACTTTTAGGAGCATTAATGATAAATAATCTTTCTTTCCTACCATATTGTTAAATTCATTTGAAATAATAAAATTATTGTTAATGTTTGTTGCACACATCCATACACCCTTGGAAATCTTGTTTAAGTTATAATTTTGAAATCGTAAAAGCATGATTCAACAATTTAACTAAAATTCTGTTTTGAAGACACGATTTCAATCGACGTGATGCACACACTCCGTACAAACTGGTGTGTAATAATCAACTCTCTAAAATTAATTCTTGAAAGCCTTTTTATCTTAAAATCCTTTTTGGATTTATCTATTGCAATAACATCAATATCTTCCTTGGCCTTGACTTTTCCATGATCAATTTTATGCTCATCTTGCTCCTTTGTGATCTCCATTGTCCTTGTAATGCTGTCTTTTGGTTGTTCTTGAAGATGGAGATTGTGGTGAATAAAAAGGCTGAGTTTCTCTCTTTAATACTACACCTTGAGGCATTAAACCAATCCCCAGTTGAGGTTGCTGGGATAGCAAATTGTTTGGGTCATATCCATCAAATTGTGAAGGGATAACGCGTAGAGAGGTTTGCCAACACGGCTGGAGATAAGCTTGGGTCTAAGTTAGAATATCTAAGTTCTAGATATGTTGCTATTCTATCAAGATATTTAGCCAAAAAAGCTACTTCTAGCTTGTCGAAATTTCTTGCACAGTAGACAAATCTTCTTCTAGCTTTGCTTCCATTGAAAACACCCTTTCACACAATTGGTTCGAAGTCTTTGTTCTTTCATAGTCTTGAGAAAAAGCCTTAAAATGGGTCTCTAATTCTGTATTACTTACCATTATCTTGATGAGAAATTTTGTCAAGTGGTTACCAATGAAGATTTCAACAAAGAAGTTGTGGTAAGATTTTGGCTTCAAATTGACATAGGACAAATTATGTAATCTGTCAACACATGCTTGGGTTTAGGGATACGATTATTTTTGGATCTATAGTATGGAATTGTTGAAGAAAGGGTTGTGAAATTATGGTAAGAATTGTTTTTGAAAAAAAAAAAAACCTGTTTGGAGATTGTGGTAAGAATTAAAAGGTGGCTTGGTTAGTTATTTGATGGCTATTTTGAAGGGGTTGATGGTTGAGAAGAAAGTATGTGGGGTTTCAGGGTTTTGATAGGTTAAGGAAAGGGCTTGATTTGGAGTTGTAAGGGAGAAGGAAAAGAGAAAATTTTATGTTGTTTAGAGGCTGTCTAAAACTGTACATGTGAACAATCCCCTAAAAAAGAGATGAAGAAAGAAAAGAACACACAAAGGCCAACATGCCTGAATGCTCGTTTATTAATCAATTTTATCTTCTTTGAGTATATTTAGCACAAATATATGAAATGACTTTTTCTTGTATGATTAGTATTAGACTCTTAGTTTGATTAGTAGTATTAGGGCTCTTAGTTTGACTATTAAGCTAAAAACCTATCAAAAAAAATTAAGTCGGACTCAAAGAAAAGATAACCTAAGATACTAAGGACCTCATTCAAAATTCTAAACTCAACTAAGCTACAAAAATATTATTATTATTTTTTTTCGTAAGTAACGAAAGTTTATTAATAAAAGAAGAGAATACACAGGTACACTAGTGGTGTACTCGAGTAACAATTTATCAATCTCTCAAATTACAATGCTCAAACATATCTAATAAATTAGAACAGGAAAGAGAGTTAAAAGCAGTACTCGAATCTAGTAAAGAGTGAAGAAGAAGGGATTTAATCTTGAGTATAGACCGTTCACTTCCCTCAAAGCATCTCGCATTCCGTTCCCGCCAAAGACACCACATGACATAGTGCGGTACAACCCTTCAGAAAACTATATTTCGAAGTTTGCTGATAGGACCTTGCCATGCTGAGAATAAATCAGTGACACTCTTTGGCATAACCCATACCAAACAAATTCCACACCATTGTCCAATAACTCAAAAGCTATGGGACAATGAAGAAGAAGATGATGATTCACCTCCCTACTCCTTTTGCTCATATAGCACCAATCCACAACAGAATACCTTTATTCCATAACTTATCAATAGTCAAATTTTGTCCTAAGGATGCAGTCCAAGAAAAGAAAGCTACCCTAGGAGGAATCTTTGAACGCCACACATGCTTCCACGGAAAAAGAATGCCACGAGTTGAGGAAAGGGAGAAATAGTATTCATAACAAAGTTTGTCATGTCCTTCACCCTTAAGTGGCATAGAATATATTAGGTCCATAAAGGCAGTCAAAGGTTCTGGCTCCTAGATGGTAGACCACTTACTTCTTCATTGTGAGATGGCTTATCGGTTATGGAGCTTTGTCTTTATAACTTTTGGCTTGTCTTGGGTTACACCTAGATCGATACTAGACTTGCTTTTTGGCTGGTGCAATTGGTTGGGGAAGCATTCATCTCAGATTTGGAACTTAGTTCCGTTGTACATCCTATGGTGTATTTGGAAGAAATGGAATCAGAGGACTTTTGAGGATTTGGATAGCTCTGGTGATCAAATGCTTGCTTCTTTTAGTGGAACTCTTTTTAATTGGTCTCGGGTTTAGGGACTCACGTCTAGTGATTCTCTCTCTTCTTTTCTTAACTCCCTTTTTCTTTTGTAATTATTCTGTTGTTTGGTTTTTTTTTTATGTTTTTTCTCTGTTTTCTTCTTCTTGTTTTTTTTTGGGTTTGCTTTATGTTGCATAGAGTAGACTTTTGTATATATATCATTCTTACTTATAAAAAAAAAAAAAAAGGTTCCAGCTCCTGGTGTTGGATTGCTCTTGAAAATTGAATATCCCAATGCAAAAATTTCCTTAATTTGCAAGAATTGCAAAAATTACATATTTAGTCCTGGATACAAAATTGACCATAACGATCAAAATAAAAGTCCAAATAAAAAGCTGTTTAAACCCTATGACACATATAACTAGACCTTTAGAACCACACAACTTTCACTTTAATTGGATTTCACATGTTGGCCCCATATTCTGAAATTTGAGTTGGTGAATTTGCAAACTAGTAATAAATCAATCTTCCATGATTGTGTCTGCTTGATGTTCCTTTCCTAACATTGTCATTTTAGAATTGGATAGGCAGTTAATGTTAATTATTTTGAAAGGAAGGTAATGAAACTGCATCATGGTCATTCAAAATAACTGGGAAGAATGTACCTGATAATAATGATTATACTTGTGGAAGTGCAATGTGGAGATGGTGAATGGTCTTCAGCTCTACCGATTAGTAAATTTTGAGTCGGTGTCTATTTTCGCCTTTTTAGTTGTGAATTGGGTTCTACCCAAATCAATTTATCAAATGTGTTGACGTTTTTGAAATTGGAGACCTCTTCTAGTTTGGAGTTGCTTCTTTTCACTTATTATTTTATTGACAATTGGCATATAATAGGCTTTTGTTTGATGGAGTGGAGCATTAAATATCTGTACATGTTATATGGGCTCATATGGCATAATGAAGATACTTTTTATATTTTATTGACTCTTACACACTTCTATTTGCTTTTTTGTTTATTGTTTGTCCTCATTTCTCCTCTCTTGGGTACTTCTGTGCTTGTAAGGCATCTCCTTAATGTCTTTAATGAATTTTTTTTTTATAGATAATGACAATACTTGTGTTAGCTTGCAAGTAAAGGGACATGCCCTCTCCCTGATCATGGTGATACTAATAAGACTTCAGTTTGGCCAGTAGTGTTGGGATTTTGTGGACATCTAAGGTCCCTATATATCTGTTCCTTGTACAAGGTCAGTTGGTCAGCTGTTTCTTTTGATGTTATTTTTCTAGGGCGATTTGGTAGAAATCTGCAGTTGATCTGGGATTTATTGGGTTATATTTTGCTTGTGTCATAACTAGTATATGGCTATAAGTAGATCAATTGGTTATTCAGGACTTACTTTGTAATGTCTCTTGGTGATCTTGTGGCTGTTTCGGATAGCAAAAGAGGAGTTGAGGGCATTGCCTCTGTCTGTTAGTGGCTCTTTGGTGTAGAATATTATAAGGTGTGGTGCTGATTTTATTTTAATTACAAAAAAAAGTAAAAAGAAAAAAGAATGAGGTGATAGGTAAATGTGGACAACTCTGATTAGTCTGTTGAGAATCCATAGACTTTAAAAGTTTTGGGATCAATGCTTTGATGTTGTAGAATGGGTGAGGAGACTGTGGAGCATCTCTTGCTTCTTTGTCCTATGGCTTGAGAATTGTGGTTTCTTGTGTTTGCTTTATTTAGAGTATCATGTGTAATGCCAAAGACGGTTATCCAAATGCTGACTTCATGGCGAGGAAGGTTCAATAATCACAGGAATATACACATTTTGGAAGGATGTTCCTTTGTGTATTTTGTGGATTATTTGGTGAGAAAGGAATAGCAGGATCTTTGATGGTGTAGAACCTTCATTCATGTCATTAAACAGTATATATTTTTTTCTTAGTATGATTGGATGATTGCATTAGGCAACACCCTTATTGTACCTTTTTTTTTTTAGATTTCGTAGATTCATTACATCTCACTTGTAATTTTAAACTACTTGTTTCGCTGATTATATTTAAATAAAATTATCATTTACTTGTCAAAATATTTTTTTCATGTAGTGAAAAATGATATCAATAAATCTTTATTACTTATAAAAAAAAAATCATTTGGTGAAAAATGATTTATTTACCTTTTAGAGAAAAAAGAAAAAAGAAAACTTCTAAGGCTGGGGTAATGGGCCTAATCCTTTACAATTGTGTAAGTGCAAACTTCTTGGCATTCAACTGTTTCTCACGTATTGTTTAACTTGCAGCAAGTGGAGCTCGCACTAAGGATATACGAGTTGGCTTAACCTTGTCTTGGGTATTCTTTTTACAGGTAGATTTTGCTGATCATATCTGCTCTCTAACACCCCCCTCCTCTCCCAAAAGGTTCCCAAATATCTTCTTCTTCTTTTTCTTGTGGTTGAGAGGGTTTGCAATTTGAGTTGATTTTTCCTTTACTTAGGAATAAGCTTGTGTAACTATTCTGCATTTTTGCATTTGTTACCTGTTTTGCGTTGAGTACCAAATAGGTTGTTTGTCATTCAGTTGTTCAAAAGAACAAACTGTTTTATTCTAGTCTATTTTCAGACTAACATATGTGACAGTTCTCTATGTTTATAAGGTTTTTAACTAGTAATAGTTTGAAGTGATTTTATTTTAATGTTTTGGCTGGAAATGATAGTTAGAATTATGATTTAGTGATTAAATTTACATTTACCTAATAGGTTAAACTTTTAGGAGAATTGGTAATTTAACATGGTATCGAAGCAAGGGGTCCTAAGTTTGATCCCTGTCTTCTTCACTCTACCTCTCATTTAAAATCCCATGTATTACTCCTCATCTATTAAAAGGTAGTTTGAGCCTACGCTTGAGGGGGAGTGTTAGAAATATGTGGTTAAATGATTAAATATACTATATCTCAATAACTTAAGCTTTTGGGAGAATTGATAATTTAACATGGTATTAGAGTAAGAGATCTTGTGTTCAATTCCTGTATTTGCTCTACATCCCATTTAAAATGTTAAAAATTTCACGTGTTGGGCCTCACCTAGTAAAAAGGAGTTTGACCTCACTTGTGAAGGGGAGTATTAGAATTATGATTAAGTGGTTAAATTCACAATTTCTTAATAGCTTAAACTTTTGGGAGAATCGGGTAATTTAACATATACTACTTTAAAGAGGATTCCCCACTTTGGTGTATACTTTTCAGATGTTCCAAAATACCCTCACATTAATAATGCAATTTTAAAAAACTTAAGATAATATGGTCAAACCATTAAAATGCATAATTTTCAAAATCCTAAAATTTAGGCTTTTGTTTTTTTGGGAAAAATCTTTGCAGTAGGAATCCTTGATGTCCTTTTTTATGTAGTCTCCAAAAAAACCTCAGAATTGTTGAACTTAGTCTTCCTAAGAAATAAAGACAAAGGACATATAATGAAGTTGATATATTACCCCACCATAACCTATGAAAATTCAAAAGCCATTTTCAATCGGTTACGCCAACTTTCCCACTAATAAGCAGTTGCTGTAATTGAGAATCACACTCAAGCACGTCTGTCCACTCCCCCTTTCTGTTTTAATCCTTCTTGAAAAGAATGGAACCACACAACCAAAAAATGAACTCCCCTACAATCCTTCATCATCATTCCAAGAAATTTAACAACACAAAATGCTTGCTTGGTTTCTCACAGAAGTTCACAACAGACCCCTGATAATAACTCCAAAAGTCCCAGCAAAGTTTCTGGCTTCGTTGTGTATACTATCCATTTGACATTTGTGGTGTTGACTTTTGTTACTCTCACTCCCTTGACTTTTCCATGGAACTTTGAAGGCATAAACTCAATCAATATTGATGAATAAATGTTGAATTTAAAAGCTATGTCTAGATTTGTGAAATGATTTTATAATATTGAAATACAATTTTAAAAGCTCATTTGTACATCAAATTTTACATGCTTTTATAAGTTCCAGTTAGCTTAACTAGTAAAGTCTCTGATGGTTGAATAAGAGATTTAGGATTCAATTTTCGTTTACACCAAAAACCGATTGGTATCTTGGTCTAATTATAAATAGCATAATTATCATAGAAGTGGACACCATAGGTTGAAACTCTATCAACAAATATATATATATATATTTACAAGCTTTTATTTCTATTAGCAACTCTTGATATCATCTATGCTTCTTGGAAAATTTTGAGCATCCATCCTAAAATATAGATTCGTTTTTTTGTTGTTTATATATTTTTTAAAATTTTTAATAAATTATTATTATTTATTTTAATTTTTTTTATTTTAAAAAAATCAAATGAGATGCAGAAATAAACCTATATAAAAAAGCTCTCGTATTTGATAGAATTTCAAAGTACATAAGAGTGAATCTGTTTTGTAAGGACGTAATTTGAGTCCTTAACCCAAGGGATGAATGGACTTAGGCCCAAAAACCCTAATACAATGAATTTGTAGAGGGTGGGTTGGAAAACTGGGTTTTAGTGAATCAGACAACAATCAAAGTGTATCCAGATGAAAAGAAAATGAAGATAGATTGGTTTAATTTAAATAAAATTGTCCTTGGCACAGTTTGAGAAGATCAGTTCTTATATATTTCTCCCAAGTGTGATTACAAGCTCAGCTATTGATTGCTACCGTCTTTTTCTCTTCATTTCTCGATCTCTTTCTCTTAGTGTATTTCTTCTATTTTATACTACCTTCCCCTTTCATCAGCATCTTTTTAAAGTCTTTGGACAATAGCTGTAAGGCTGAAAGTTACTGTTCAAGTATCACTTCCTCATAAATGCGCCCAGAGAGTTAGCTGCAGAGCATTCAGTGCGGTGGTAGCAGCTTTCTCAGGAGATATTTCTTGGCTCCCCCTTATCCTGTTCCTTCTTGATACTTATCCTCATCTATGAAATGATCCAGAATGCTACCCTTGATGGCAGACCACACCCTCTGACTTCAGCCTTGCTCAGCCGAGGAAGGATTTCTCCTTGGACCACCCTTCTGGATGGTTTTAATCAGATTTCAATTCCTCACTTACTAACACTGGTCCTTATAAAAGTGTTTACCCGTCCTCGGATTGGTTAACGTCCTCAGAACGGGCTCCTGGCCCAATATACACATAGATACGGGCTCCTGGGCCTATCACCCCTAGTTCCTCACGTTCTACGGCGCAATGTGGATCCAATGGCTAAGGATTTTGCTGGAAATCGGGCAAGAATTTTCCCGCTTGCAACTCTCTTTGATATAAATGCTACTCAAATCAATCACTCATCTCACTTTAGCATTCACTTCACTCTAGAGCTCATACACTGAACCTGCAAATTTACCCAACTGAGGAAGGATTTCTCCTTGGACCACCCTTCTGGATGGTTTTAATCAGATTTCACTTCCTCACTTACTAACACTGGTCCTTGTAAAAGTGTTTACCCGTCCTTGGATTGGTTAACGTCCTTGGATTGGGCCCCTGGACCAATATACACATAGATACGGGCTCCTGGGCCTATCACCCCTAGTTCCCCACGTTCTACGGCGCAATGTGGATCCAATGGCTAAGGATTTTGCTGGAAATCGGGCAGGAATTTTCCCGCTTGCAACTCTCTCTTTGATATAAATGCTACTCAAATCAATCACTCATCTCACTTTAGCATTCACTTCACTTTAGAGTTCATACACTGAACCTGCAAATTTACCCAACTCACTCGTGCCCTCATAAATACCAAGAGAATGTCCGAGAAGAATTTCCTTCTTTCTGTAAGTCTTCATAAACCTTTTCACTTTATTTTTCCATGTACTTTTCTTTTCTTTGTGTCTTTTCCTCCTCGGCCCTCTTACTTATTTCAAATTTCTTAGTTCCTCCAAACCTTTGTTAGGAATGGGTAGATTCGCCCATCTGGTAAACCCAGAGGAGGGTTTAGAAAACTTTAGAACTCGGTATAGGATCTCTCCAGGAGTAGCCATTAGGTACTGTAAGGAGGGAGAGTGGCATGAAAAAAGGCAAGAGGGAGAAGTGGTAATCCCGATGATTGCCTTCATAGAGGGTGGGATGAGGATTTCCATGGGCACCGTCACCAGGGATTATCTTAGGGCTCACAGGTTAGCTCCCACCCAATGTGCCCTAAACATGTTTAGAATCTTAGGTAGTGCAAATGCCCTTAACGAGAGAATGGGCTTAAACCTCACTCACCATGATGTCAACTGGATTTACAACCTCTATCACTCAATGGGCAAGAGTACTACCTAAAATCTAGGTACCTCGAGGTCAGGCTCATCCAATGCCTTCCCCGATACCAACAAAGGCTTGAAAAAAGACTTCTTGATCATATCAGGGGAGTGGCATGATGGCCTCCCCTGTCCGACGAGAGAGGGGAAACCAGGTGGGGTTCTAGGTCTAGGTTTATAATTTCATAGTTCCCACAGATGGCGTCAATTGTAAGGACGCAATTTGAGTCCCTAGCCCAAGGGATGAATGGACTTACACTCAAAAAGCTCAATACAATGAATTTGTAGAGGGTGGGTTGAAAAACTAGGTTTTAGTGAATCAGACAACAATCAAAGTATATCCAGATGACAAGAAAATGAAGATAGACTGGTTTAATCTAAAGAAAATCATCCTCGGCACAGCCCGAGGAGATCAGTTCTTATATATTTCTCATAAGTGTGATTACAAGCTTAACTTTTGATTGCTACCGTCTTTTTCTCTTCATTTCTCTCTCTCTCTCTCTCTCTCTCTCTCTCTCTCTCTCTCTCAGGGTATATCTTCTATTTTATACTACCTTCCTGTTTCATCCCTACCTTCCATGTGCAGATCAGATTGTTGGTATTGATCTTTGTCCCATCAATATCTTCTTAAAGTCTTTGGACAATAGCTATAAGGCTGAAAGTTACTATTCAAGTATCACTTTCTAATAAATGCGGCCAGAGAGTTAGTTGCAGAGCATTCAATGCGATGGTAGCAGCTTTCTTAGGAGATATGTCATGGCTTCCCCTTGTCCTGTTCCTTTTTGATACTTATCCTCATCCATGGAATGATCCAGAATGCTACCCTTAATGACAAACCACACTCTCTGACTTCGGCTTTGCTCAGCCAAGGAAGGATTCCTTCTCGGACCACCCTTTTGGATGGTTTTAATCAGATTTCACTTCCTCACTTACTAACACCGGTCCTTATAAAAGTGTTTACCCGTCCTCGGATTGGTTAACGTCTTCGGATTGGGCCGTTGGCCCAATATACACATAGATATGGGCTCCTGGGCCTATCACCCCTACATGTTTCATTGTAAAAAAATAAAAAAAAAAATATATAGATGGGAAAATCTAACCTAAAACATTCAATTTAAAGAACCTGGGCAAACAATTTTGAATTGAGTGAGACAGAAAGACGTGATCTTTGTTTTTTTGAGGCCATCCCCATTATTTAGTCTAATGTATGTAACACTTCAAGTCATAAATCTGTACTATAATCCCTTTTAGAGCATAAGTTTGAGCCGCAACATTCTAAATCTCCTTGGCAGTTTGCAATGGCAGGTATTTGCTACTAATTTCAGGTTCCATAGATTGCAAAAGCTGACATTTTTTTAGACTCCCACTCACCAGAGGTGGAATCATTTGTCTAGGCTCAGGATTGCTCTATTAACATAGCCTATTTTCCTCCTACTTCTAAGAAGGTGATTGAGCCAGGTGATTATGTCCATCCAATTTAATTGTGGTCATTTGAAAAGTGGGGTTATCAGTGGGAATAGTTGACTGAACCGCAACTCCTATTTATCTCGTTTTTGATGTTGCTTCAGACCATTTTCCCCCCAAAAATTGGTCAATAAGCAAAGAAGGGGAATAACAATTGCTGAAATATCACTCATCTGACCGGATATTGGTACTAATTAGGCCTCATATAATCCAAAAGCAAGGGCATCCTCTGCCGGTTGAAAATACTCTAATTCCATTGGACTGTGACTGCTTTCACTTGGGCTTTTGAGACATTGTCTAGATTTTTAGGGGTTTGATTTGTAGTGGACGAAAACTTTGGTGCATTCCCACCCTTTTCATTTGGGTTTGAATTGGACAATTCATCATTAACGCTAGAAGCTGACAGGTTGAAAATGGTGCTTAGGGATATTGTTTATGAATCTCAAAATGCTTTTGTCAAAGAAAGACAGATTTTAGATTCCGTTCTAATTGCTAATGAATGCTTGGATAGTAGGATGAAATCAGGAGTTCCTGGGTGGTGTAAGTTGGATGTAAAGAAGGCATATGATCATGTGAATTGGGACTTCCTCATTTATATGTTGGATCGTTGTGGTTTTCCTGAAAAATGGAGAAGATTTTTTTTTTTCCATCTCTACTATTAAATTCTCCATTCTCCATTCTCATTAATGGAACTCCGTGTGGTTTCTTTGAAAGCTCTAGAGGTATAAGACAAGGCCCATTATCTCCTTTATTGTTTGTCATTGTTTTAGATGGTTTTAGTAAAATGTTGGATAAGGTAGTGAGGGATGGGCTCATGTCTGGTATTAGGGTGGGTCCCACGGGTAACTCTTTGCAGGTGACCCATCTTCTTTTTGCTGATGATACCTTGGTCTTACGTGATGCTGATCTTGGTTAGATTCTGTTTCTTTGGTTGGTGTTGTTTTGGTTTGAAGTTGTTTCTGGGTTGAAAATTAATATGGGTAAGTTTGAATTGGTCCCTGTGGGTGTGGTTCCAAATATAGCAGATGTGGTGGATGTGCTAGGGTGCAAGCAAGGCTCCTTCCTGATGAAATATTTAGGTCTTCCGTTGGGCGCTAATGTCAGAGATAGTTCTATTTGGAATCCAATTATTGAGAAGATGGAGAGGAGGTTAGCAGGTTGGAAATGACTATATCTCTCAAAAGGAGGTAAAGTTACTTTTATTAGAAGTACTTTGTCCAATCCTCCAACTTATTTTCTCTCTCTTTTTCCTATTTCGGTGGAGGTTGCAAACCGTATTGACTAACCTTAACAAAATTTTCTTTAGAGTGGTATGGGGGATGTTAAAAAAACTTACCTAGTGAAATGGGCTACAGTTTGCACGCCTCTTCATTTTGGAGGTTTAGCTATTAGAAGTTTGAGAAGTTTTAATAAAGCTTTGTTTAGAAAATGGTTATGGATATTTGGGAATGAGTGACAGGCCTTGTAGAGGAGAGTGATAGAGGCAAAGTATGGTTGTGAAGGGGGAGGTTGGTGCTCTCTTCCTGTTACTGGCCCTCATGGAGTGAGTTTGTAGAAGTCTATTAGTCGTGGTTGGCCATCTTTTGTTCATCACGTCCAATTTGAGGTTGGGGCCGGTTTTATTATTAGATTTTGGCAAGACATTTGGTTTTGGGACACTTCTTTGTGTGTGTGCTGTCCGAGACTTTGATTTGATGAAGTTCCCAAATGGTGTTCTTTCTAGGATCTAAATTTTAGAAGATACAGTGAAGATTGGTAATTGGAATCCTTTTACAGTTTATGTCTAGAATTTATGGAGCTTCTTTGAGAGGAGTTGGGGACGATAAGATGTGTTGGAAACCTGCTATTGGAAGAGGTTTTGCTGTTCATTCTTATTACCAGGTTTTGACAAAAAGTTTCGATCAATCTTTCCTTTGGAAGACTGTTTGGAAGTCCAAGGTCCCTTCTAGAGTTGCTTTTTTTGTTTGAACTGCAGCTTTGGGGAATATTTTGACTATTGATAATCTTAGGAAATGGAAGGTTTTGATTTTGGATTGGTGTTGTATGTGTAAAAGAAATGGGGAATCAGTAGACCAACTCCTTATCCATTGCCCTATTGGTTTTGATTTGTGGTCTATGGTGTTTACTTTGTTTGGCATTCACTGGGTTATGCCGAAAACAGTGGTGGAGTTGTTGGCTTGTTGGCAAGGAAAGTTTGTGAGGCATCAGAATTCTGTTATTTGGATGGCTGTGCCTCATTGGTTGATGTGGTGCATTTGGTAGGAGAGGAATAACCGGCATTTTGAGGATTTAGAGAGATCAGTTTCAGATCTTAAACTCTTCTTCCTTAAGACTCTTCTGGATTGGGTTGCAATGTTAGGCCTTTGTTCTTTTTCTTCGGTCCATGGTTTCATGGACTTTTGTACTTTTTGCACTTGATTTGTTTTTGTCCATGATTTATACTTTCTGCATACTCAGGTGACACCCTTCTTCTTTTTAATATATTTTTATTACTTATAAAAAAAAAACACTAGAAGCTGTCACCTTTGTAGTAACAGGACCCTTACCTGACATTGCAGCCCCACATCTAGAAAATTTTCTGGTTTAGCCTCCATTATTGGCACTTGGGGCAACAGCACCCTCTTGCTCCCTTGCAAACTATCCATGGAGTTTTTAACATTCTTTTTTGATAAGTAACAAAATTTTTATTGAAATTAAAACAGCATCGCTTAACCAAGAGTTGCCCATTCTCACTTGGTGATGAAGAGGCTAATATCTGCTCAACACACTGCCAGGTCTTCCTCTGCCTCACCAGCCAGTGAAATCATTCCCCTCCCTTGTTGCTTCCACTGCCAGAATGATCAACCTCCTTGGTCCCCATAGATTGTTAATAGCGGCATTGCTTTGTTTTAATGCAGCTCTCAGCTTCTCAATTTCCTCCAGAAAGGATTTTTCTTTAAGATCTGGAAAGGTCATGAGTTTATCTGACTTGTCCTTTGGATTCTCATTGTTCCTAACTCGCACTAAGACCAAAGGTTGGTCTGGGTTCTCACAACTCACTGATTTGTTCTATAATATGTGAACTTTAGAACATAGATCCATGAAGAAATAAATGGAATTCACAAATTTAGACAAACTCTTGAGGGAAAAAAAGTAAACTGAAAATAGACAGAAATTCTGGAAAGAGAGAAGCTCTGAAATCTACCCAATCTTTTTTATCTTACCCCACTCATATCAGAAATGTGTTACTTCTGGCTTGAGCTTAGCACACAATTTTTGGCCAGTTTGCGGTCATATTTAAATTTGCTTTGTAGATAGGTTGATTTTAATGCAGTTTTATATGTTTACCTTGTAATTTGGTTAATAATGTTTCTTTCTTCTTTGCAGGCTATTCGGCTAAAGTATCAGCATCCAGATAGTGAGCTTCAAAACTTTGCTTTGCAAGTTATGGACATGCTTGGTGCTGATACTTGTATTGATGCCCATTCATTGGTATTTCCCAAAAATTTGCATCATAGATTTGTTTTTATATTCTTCCTCTCAAGTACATATGACTATCAAATGACTTGTGTCCCACATCCCCCCAGAAAAAAGACTATTTAACTTTGTTCTACACTCTTATATTGTTTATTGGTAGAAAAAAGGGTAGCAAAACAGGAAATGAATTGAATGGAGTAAAAGATGAACTGACTTGTGGCTGATCCTTGTTCATTTTTCTTAATTTCTTCTTAGGCGACATAGGTGTCTGATATTGTCTTTCATTTTCAGTTCAATTGATGGTAAATTTTTATATCATTCAGTCTCTGCATTCATGTGGCGCCTTGTAGAAAACTGTTTGTAGGAAAGATATTGTCATTATAGAGAACCATGTGGCAGTATGCTACACATATATTAGTACAATGCCCAAGATTTACTGATATATTGAATTTACATTAAGGAAAAATAAATAAGATCAAGAGATTCAATACTAATACGCCCTTTAAATCTTTGTATAGGAGTTCAACTTCTTACATGAGTTTGAATGATAGGTCGCCAGTTCTGCCATTGATGCATAAAATTTGTCCATGTCTTCATGGAACATTTTCAGATCTGCTAGAATTGGAAAGGATTGTCTGCTAGAGTTTATGGGGTTTTATGGTACTTTTCTATATGCAGTGAATAGATTGAATTATTATTTGAAAATTACAAGTTTGTTGCTGAATTCTTGTAAATTGTAAAAGTGCCTTATTAATTTGTATAACCTGAGTCTACAATGACTAGTATAAGTGTTTATAATGGCTCCCTTGGTGGCTTTCTTATAATGAAGTATTTAAGTGATGCTCTACAAAATCAAGCTACTGACCAATTTGTCTTATGAATGATGATTTACTGAAGGCATGTGTTCTCTACATCCTTCGGGTTGGCATAACTGATCAGATGACAGAACCCACTCAAAGGAACTTTTTGGTTTTCCTTGGAACGCAGGTTTGTTAAAAAAATTCAATTGGTTCTTCAATTGTTGAGGTTTTTTTTAGAGGTATCTGTATGGAAAAAAATTTCTCTTTATACTTTTCAGCTTCAGTCCCATGATGCTAGCCCTTCCATGAAAGCTTCTGCTTTACGTACATTGTCATATACCCTGAAAACACTGGGAGAGGTAAGGGATGACTCTCATGTGATTCTATTTAGTTCTCTGGTCCTTCTTTAGCTTGTTTTTTATAGAGCACCGTGCTTGACATATTTTAAATAATGTTTTTAAAAAAAAGAAATTGTTATCATTATTTTATTATAAATAAGCACAAGATTAGAGTGATTTGTCTGCTAAACGTTAGGTTAGCAGAAAAAGGTTTAGTGTTTTGATTTGGATAAAGTATATACTTTAACACTATAGCATATGAAAAGAAGTCTGGTGTTACTATTATCACTGATTAGCTGGTGCTTGATCTGTCCATTTGCAGGTTCCATTTGAATTCAAGGAAGTTCTTGATAACACGGTTATGGCAGCAATATCTCATCCTGCACAACTTGTAAATTCTTGATTTTATTTTCATTGTCATTAGAACCTCAAATGTATTTGGGAGTGTTCAGGGATCTCTCTTTTTATTTCTGTCAAACCTGTGGATTTATATAGCTGCCAATACTTGTTGATAACACTTTCTGTTTGTTGGGTTGACAAGAGAGAGATTATCAAAAGTTTGACTTTGTTTTGCAACTATAGTCTTAGTAGATGTTCCCATCCATCACCTTTCTTATGCACTTTTTGTTCAGAATCATAAAATTCATAGCAGAGATTTAGCAAACTTTTGATAGTCAGTGGATGTCGATAGTATTGTGGGGGTTGGACTGGAAGATATCTTTATTTAGGCATGCTGACAAACATACTTATCTATGTCAAATATGGACTATATATTATTTGTCTTTTAATTATGTGTACCTACTTCCTTGAGTTAATCCTTTGATTATTGTCATCGGTTTACCTGTTTGCTTCAACTTCTATTTTTGGCTGACTTCTCATTTAGATTAAAAAAAAAATGGAAATATTTTGGGGTCAGGAGTGTCAAATGTGTGTTGCTATATAATTAGGGAGAATGAGGATTTGAGTCAGCAGTTACAATATACATTTTGGTATGAAGAGGTTGAACTTTTTCACTCCATAATATTTCTTTCTGGTTTATTAGATATTTTTTCTTATTTTTTTATTTTTATTTTTTTTCGTTTATTATACAAGGTCTGTGTAGCATGTGATAGAATTTGATTTTGTTCATTGATTTTTAGATTTATCACGGAACTAGTTATAATGTTAGTGTTTCATAATTCATTGTTTTTTCTTCATGTTCTATCTTCGGTTTCTGTTTCCCCCTCAGGTTCTACTTGGAATGAATCATGGTATAATGAGTTGGAATATTATTGTTTTTTTTTTTTTTAATAATTTTTAATTATAAATTTTGTCTTTTGTGAATTGATTTGCCACTGGCATTGATGTCAAGATCTTTTGCTTAATTAAATCATATTTTACTTATGCTTAAGGTGGCAATGTTCAAAGTCATCCGATTGCTCTTTGATGTTTGTTGAACACTAAATACATTTATGTTTAGGTACGCGTCGAGGCTGCTTTGGCATTGCGTGCATTGGCTGAGGTTGATCCAACCTGTGTTGGTGGTTTGATTTCTTATGGGGTGACCACACTAAATGCTTTGAGAGAGAATGTTTCTTTTGAAAAGGTGAAGTTTATAAATTATATGGGAAACCTTTGGTCTGGCTACCTTTTTTTACCCATTTTCTTGTTTATCCTTGTTTTGATCATATCTGGCTTCATCTAATTAAGATTACAAAAAGTGAAAGTCATTTGGTTTCTTTTAGCTCTGTTTTTCCCCCAAAACTTTTTTATATTAGTCATAATGCTGTACGAAATTTACCCACTTTGATTAGTTTTACTGTATCTAATTTGTGTTTTAGGTGAATGTTCCCTATGACTGCTAAGTTTTTAATATGTTCCTGATCCTCACAGTATTTCTCACTCCTAGTAGTGACTTTTTCATTTGAATGCTGCTTGGTAACTATATTCAGAGCATTTTTTCTTATGAGCTAGTAAATAATTTATTAAACATTGGAAAAAAGAGGAGCAACCCTGGTAGACAGGAGGTAGTTTTTCTTCTATGAATGGATTGCCAACCTTGTGGTTCCGCTATGATATTTCTCTCAGTTGTTTCTTCTACTAAATTCAGTTAGAAACATGTTGCCATTTGTGCTGTCTGAAATCAGGAGTGGGATTATATTAGTTTAATTATGACTACTATAGTCTTTGGGACCAGTGGTCAGAATGAACTAGGGAGGGGAAACTATGTTCTCAAAATTATCAGTCTTACAATTTAAAATTCATTCTCAAGAGATTAGCTTGGGAGATGCAATTGCATGCAGAAATGGTGTCCAATGTTGTTTAAATGACAGTGTGTTCAGATTGTGTTCCATGACTAGCAATATCATACTAGATATCCACTTCATCTTTGAGGCTCAGTTAAATTCCCCACCACAATCCACATCTAGTTGAAACTTTTACAAATGAGCTAAATTTCTGTCTTGCTGGTCTAACTGTCCCAAAACTGAATAAGTTTCCTGTCAAGGATTATATGCGGATAGACAAGTAGATTGGAGTGTTGCTTTTCATCCTTTTTCTTGTTTTTCTCTTTTAGATTTGGTTGCACATCGTAGGTTGAGAGCTGTTTGTTATTCTCCCTGAGTGCCCCCCTGGTGTACTTGGTTTTTTTTTTTTTTAATAATTTTTTTTGTACTTATCAAAAAAGAAAAAAAAGAAAAGAAAGAGTAGCTTGAATTTAAATGTCTCATGAAATTAGTGGTATTCCATCTATAACTGAACTTGGCCTTTGGGGTTCCTTTTCTGTATGATTTCTATTGAGTTGAATTAAGCTGGTAGTATTAGTATCGACTCGGGTTATGCTTGGAACTGGAAACTATAGTTGACTTTATGTAACAACTTAATTAGTTTTAGCTCAAATGGCACCGATGAGCTCTAGCTCACTTGACACCTCTTCTCCTTGCAAGTGCTAGGTAGATGGAGGTCGTGTATTTGATACCCACTGGGTGAAAAAGGCTCTAGCTCTAATGACATCTCTTTCTCTTGTAAGAGTATGGTGGAGGGTGATGGAGGGAATTGGATGATTGGTTTGTTGTTTGGAATGCTAGGTTGCTTAGAGAATGAGAGGTTAGGCTAGCTCTTTGAGAGACATTCTTGGAAAGATTACCTCTTGGGTATGGGGTTTATTCACTCAAATTCCACTAGTTACAATGACGGCGGCCTTTATTATTTATAGTTACATATGCAAATTGTTGATTGGCTAGGAAGTTAGTTACATGAGCCTGCTATGTGATTGGCTAGAGCCTAACAGTCTCCTCTAACTGATAGGCTATTGTACTTATCACTAACAGTCTATCAGTTAATTAACTTTGTTACAAGTGACAATGGCTGTTACATGTAAAAGGAACTGCCATCATACAACATAAGCACTACTACACCCTGCTTTGAATTGTAGCGTGTTATCAAAAGCTTTTGATTGATTTATGCCTTTGCAAGCAAAATATGTTTGATTGATTGGCTTCTTATGTTTCTGTAGGGAAGCAATTTGCAATTTGACCTTGATTCTTTGCATGGGCAAGCTACTGTGTTGGCAGCCTTGGTTTCCATTTCACCAAAGTTACCTCATGGTTATCCAGCTAGGTACTGGTCTTTGTTTTGTTATGTACTTTCAAGACACATGAATATATACATATACAAAATATTATTAGTTATATCGTAACATATTTTTGGGTCATGCTTGGACTAATGGCATGGTGTTTTTTTTTTTTTTTTTTGATAGGTAACCAGAGAACTAATATTAATGAGAAAAAAAAAAAAAAATGAAAAGTACAAGATGTTCATGATGATGAACAAAGGAAACAAATGAAACAAACAGCAAACAAAGGAGAGAGAAATTAGAAAGTTAATCTAAGGGAAAACATAAACTTGGAAAGAGACGACGAATCAAAAAAACCCCAACAGTGAGACTACTCAAAAAGATTACGCTGGTATAAAACCTTTAACTCCTCTAATGTCTTCTCCATGTTTTCAAAGGAGCGACGATTTCGTTCCAACCAAACAATCCACATTAAGCATTTTGGAATCAAATTCCAAATATTCGAGTTATGCTTCCCAAGCCACTGATACCAACAAGATAACAATCCCACCACCAATCCTGGCATAACCCAATGAATACCAAAAGCCTGAAGCATGAAAGTCCATAAAGTATGTGTAACAGGAAAATGGAGAAGAAGATGGTTTACTGACTCCCCATCACAGCAACACATACAACACCGATTTACCAAAGGGTGACCCCTAAGCATGAGATTATCCAATGTGAGAATCCGATTTTGAGTAGCTGTCCACAAGAAGAAAGCCACTCGCTTAGGAATCTTTGGTTTCCAAACACCTTTCAAAGGAAACAAAAATTCGGAGCACCCTGAATTACTTGGTAATACGATTGGGTGTCAAACTTACCATCACATTTGAACCGCCAACAAAGAGTATCCCTCCTATCACCTTGAGGAATACGAGATTGGATAAACTGAAGTAGAGAATAAGAGGCGGTTAGCTCCTAATCTTCAAAAGCTCTAAAAAACCTTAAATCCCACATTCTAAACAGTACCACCTTCCGGAAGCCACAAAACCTCAGAGATGCAAGCATCCTTGGCAATCTGAACACGCATAGAGCTCAGGATAAAGATCTTTTAGGGTATTATCCCCAATCCACCTATCATGCCAGAAACTAATACAGGTGCTTTCGACCACTAGAAAAGACAGATGCTTAGAAAAACTCTCCCACCCTTCATGAATGCTTCTCCAAAGGCCACATTCATGAGTCCTCCTGCACACTTTTGCACACCACCCCCCTTGACTCTCACCATATTTTGTGGAGATAACTCTCCACCAAAGATGGGTAACTTCATGCCCAAAATGCCACAACCATTTTCCTAGTAAAGCTTGATTGAACGACGCCACACTTCTTATCCCCAAACCACCCAATTTAACAGGCAAACACACCTTATCCCAAGCCACCAAAGGATATTTGAAACTCCTTTCAGAAGACCCCCAAAGAAAATTCCTCTGACTACTTTCCATTCTAGTAGCCACAGCTTTAGGAAGGGTGAATAGAGATAAAAAGTACGTGGGAAGACTAGAGAGATTACTTTTTAGTAAAGTGAGCCTACCACCCTTAGAAAGATAAAGACGCTTCCACCCTGATAGTTTCTTTTCCATCTTCTCCAAAATAGGATTCCAAATCGAAGCTGTCTTAAAAGAAGTTCCTAATGGCACCCCCAAAATATTTCATAGGCAGACTCCCCACTTTACATTGAAGAATACTAGCCAATGCAACTAGATTATTCACCTCCCTAATAGGGACAATCTCACTTTTTCCAACATTGACCTTCAAACCCGTAAAAGCCTGAAAACAAGACATGGCCAACCTTATGGACAACAACTGTTCCCTAGAGGCATCACAAAATAAGATAGTGTCGTTCGCAAACAACAAATAGGAAATCTGCACACCATCCAAATTCACTGCTCCCACCTAAAAATGCCGAATAAGGTTATTCTCCTCTGTCTTCTTCAAAATTTTGCTTAAGACCTCCATTATCAAGAGAAACAAAAGCGGGGATAAAGGGTCTCCTTGTCTCAACTCACGAGAGCTTCCAAAAAAACCTTCAGGGGATCCATTAACTAGGACTGAAAAACGGACAGAAGTAACACAAGCCTTGATCCACCCCCTCCTTTCAACCCAAAACCCATCCGGTCCAAAAGATAAAACAGGGCCTCCCAGTTTACATGGTCATAAGCTTTTTCAATATCAAGCTTGCAGACCACACTTGGTACTCGGCTTTTCAACCTACTATCCACACACTCATTTGCAATGAGCACTGAATCCAAAATCTGTCTACCACCAACAAACAAATTTTGAGCCTCAGAGATAAGTTTATCCAAAACCGTCCTTAACCTATTAGCCAACACCTTGGACAACAACTTGTACACACTGCCCACCAAACTGATAGGGCGGAAGTCCATAATGTTAATAGCATTACTCTTCTTAGAAATTAAAGTGAAACGAAGCATTCAAAGACCGTTCAAACATAGAGTGCCGATGAAAATAATCAAAGAAATCCATGACATCCTTTTCCACAACACTCCAGCAATTATGAAAGAAAGCCATGGTGAACCCATCAGGACCAGAGGCTTTACCACCCTTCATCTCCCTAAAGACCTGGATAACTTCCTCCTTGGTGAACTCCTTCTCTAAGGTCATCCTCTCCTCCTCTACAATGCAAGCAAAATCTAATCCATCCATAGTTGGGCGCCCCAAATCAGTTTCCTCATACAGCCCCTAATAGAATAGAACTAACTGAGAGCTCACATCCGACTCATCCTCATAAAGAACACCATCCACGTCAATCCTCTTCATAAAATTAGCGTTTCTATGAGAGTTTGCTAATCTATGAAAGAACTGAGTATTATTATCTCCCTCCTTCACATACAAAGCCCGAGATTTTTGTCTCTATGAAATTTCCTCAAGAGAAGCCATCTGTTTTATATCTCTTTTAAGTTGGATTTGACGAATCTGTTCCTCACTCGAAAGACCCAACAACTCTTCTCTCGCATCTAAGCCCATCAGCTTAGCAAATTTTTCTTCCTAAAAGCCAAGTCACCAAACTCCTCCCTGTTCCGCTTTTTTAAATCTGCTTTCAAAGCCTTCAACTTTTGAGCCAAAATAAAACCTGGTAAACCCACAAAATTGTACCCATTCCACCATTGCTGAACTCTATCAACGAAACCCTCAACTTTCAACCACATATTTTCAAATTTAAAGGCACCACGACCGCGACGAACAGCACCAGCTTCCAACAAAAGAGGGCAGTGGTCTGAAATAACACGAGGAAGCACCCTTTGGAAAACATTCTCAAAATGTTCCTCCCAATCTAGAGAAACCAAAGCCCTGCCAATTCTTGGCATAGAGGGAAGACCAGAGTCTCTAAACCAAGTGAAGGAAGCCCCCTCTAAAGGTAAATCAACTAAAGAATTGCTCTCTATAAAGTCCGAGAATTCAAACATAATGGGGCTAAACAACTCATAGCCAAGCCTTCCACTTGGGTACCTAATGATATTGAAATCACCTAATAAGCACCATGCCATGGACCATCTGGCACGCACCTGTGACAACTCCTCCCACAAAGTAGCCCGCTGCCCATCATCGTTGGGGCCATACACACCTGTACAAGCCCAAACAAAGTCATCCACCACTCCTCTCAATAAGACACTGACAGAAAACTGTCCAGCAATTATATCCAATTTTTCAAAAACCCTCTTATCCCAAATCAACAAGACCCCTCCTGAAGTTTGCACAGCGTCCAAAACAGCCCAATCAATAAAAGGATTACCCCATAAACTCCGAACAAAAGCAACATCAGCAGAAGATACTTTCATTTCTTGAAAACATACAATATCACACTTCCATTCTTTTAGAAGATTCTTATAAACCTCTTTCTTTCGAGGATTGTTAAGCCCCCTTACATTCCAAGAAAGTAGTCGTAGAGTCATTTACAACTACCAACAACCCCCACAGCAGTCGAAGAAACTTTGCTCCTACTCCTAGAAGAGACACCATCATAATTAACATTACAGATAAGCCCCTTAAGCTCCCTGAGACCTCGTGACCCTGAATTTGCAGGTCGCTTGGGCACCCCATCCTCAATCACCTTGAGACACTCTTGCTCCAAAAGGCGAAACAAAGCCAAACATTGAGCTTCGTGTTTCACGATAGGGAAACCCACCATGTTATAGAAATTTGTCATCAACTGGGACACCCAGTTCGAAGGTGGCCCTGATTCCGTCACTTGGGTTCCTTCTGCAGAGTCCTGAGCCAGCACCAGCTCTCTGAGTTCATTGGGTTCCAACCGAGACAGAGGGTCACACTCCAACATAGAAAAAGCTTTCTTTCCTTCGTACTTCTTGTTTTGGCATAACTATAATTCTTTGAATTCTAGGATCCAAACTGATGCTCTCCCAGCTATTGAATGTGCATAAAATATTATTTATTTGATAAGTAAAATAATCTATTAGAAAAATGATCCAAAAAATCAACTTTGCACTTGCATGATTCACCCCCCACCCCCCACCCCCCTCCCCAAAAAAAAAAAAAAAAAAATTATCGTACAATATTCAAATTATGATCTCAAAAAACTATTCTTAAATTCCTGTGTAGATTTCTTTTCTTTCTGAAAAGTCCGGTAATTTGTCTATCTCCATATAATCCACAAGATGCAGTGAGTAGCTTGCCAAACATCCTGGTTTCGAGGCCTACCACATGCTCCTCTCCAAATGATCAACAAATCTATCACTTGCCTTGGAATCTCTTAAATTAGTTCCAAAGCTGTGTGTTCAAAATATCTTAACTCTCGAGTTATATGACAATGCAGTAACAGGTGTTTTACTATTTCACAGCTACACTTGCACATTATACATCTATTAATGACCACCAGCTTCCTTCTGATAAGTTTATCCGTGGTTAGTATGGAATTCCAGGCTGACGTCCATAAAAGAATTTTTTTTTGATAGGTTAAAATCCATAATAAGAAATCCACCTTGCCTGTTACTGTTCTTCCCCTAACACTTTTGGAGGCATGTCTAAAGCTTAAGCTTGAGTAATAGCATCCCATCAGGATTCCAAAATAAATGACTCTCAGTTCCTTCTGAAATCTATATGGGATAAACTAAATCCATCAAGTCATTCACCCCTTCTAGCTTCTATTTAGGAAATTTCCTAAGGAATGTAAGATTCCAACAAAAGCTTCTATTATCTTCTCCAAATGTAATTAGAGGATTCACTGAATCATCTTTCTTTGCTTAATCAAATACATGTCTAGATACAATACCTTCAATGATTGATCTCCACACCAAACATCATGCCAAATCCTGATTCTCTCACCATGGCTCACCTTTTTTTTTTTGATGGATACCACTGTGGCTCACCTTAAAAGACACAAAAGTAGAAAATCTATCCCAACCAGCATATCAAAAGTACAAAAAAGATGGAAAAGCAAAAAACATAAAAAGACATTAATTACAAAGAAAGAGAGATAAGAAATAGAGGAAGAGAGTTACTAGATGTGAGTCTCCAAGCCCTAGCCCAATCAAAAAGGGAACCAGAAAAGAGAGCAAGCATTTGGTTCTTGGATCTATCCAAATCCTTAAACGTCCGCCGATTGCGTCTCTTCCTCAAATATCCATTCTTAGGAATTTACCTTACGCTGCAGTCCATGCAAAGAACACTCTCAAAGGGGCCTTAATCTAGGGGTGGCAATTCGTGTTCGTGTGTCGGGTTTGTGTTGTGTCAACTCATGAGTATCCGATTATATAAGTCAACACTAATCTGACATGTTTATAACGAGTCAAGATTCCTTAACTCTAACACGACCCATTTATTGAAGGGGCCAGTCGTGTTAACTTGTTTATCAGATTTTATCAAAATGAAAAAAGAAATTTGTGAAAAAACAAACAAATAAATATTTTTAATATAAAATTCAAAACTAACGAGTAACTGTATCACAAATAATCATTCAAAACTAAAACATATCTCAATATCACAAATAATTAGTCACAATATGTCAAAGAAAATAAATCACAACAACTAATAAGTTTATATACCTAGAGTTTGAAAGGTATATTGGTAAAATGTCATTTAATTAAACAAGTCAAACAGGTTCTATGTGTTGAACATTAACCCAACTCGTTTACTAAACGGGTCATTTGTGTCAACCTGAATATGACACGAATCCATTAAGCCTCAACCTATAACCTGCTAGTTTCATGTCGGGTTTGCGGGTTGTGTCCAATTTTGCCACCCCTACCTTAATCTTCCTTATACTTTCCAAGGAAAAGGGGTACTGTCCTTATCATCTCAATCCCTCCCGTTTAGTGGAATAGAGAAGGTTAGTAAAAGATAATACAGCTTCCAAGTCCCAAAGTCCTAACCCTGCTGAGTTCTCATGGAATTAATTTGCCACTACAATTGATCATTGAACTAGTACTTATGATCGGTCACCAAAGCCTCCTTATTACGAGCTATGCGAATTAATTGGGAAAGTCACCTTCAAAGGTTGCTCACCGCACCATATATCATGCTAGAAATGAATTTATGTGCTGTCACCCACTTTAAATTTAGTAAAACGAGAAAACCCCAACCCTTCCTGATAAATTTCCATAGACTTATCCTATAAGGACCACTGATCGTACAGGAAGCCAACCTTCACCCAACTGCCATCTTTTTTCTCCAATACCTCTCTCCAAAGAGCCTCCCTAAATGTTGTCATGTATCTATAGTTTTATTAGACCCTTAAATTTTCGAAATTGTACAGGATCTTGATATAAGGGGTATTGTTGGAAAAATGCTGTGCAAGAAAGTTCTAGAAATTACAGTTTTGATTCATACATATCATCCCTTCTTGTTATTTTATTTTATTTTATTTTATTTTATATATATATATATATATATTTAAATCTACTATGATCAGTTGATTCTGAAACATGAGACAAAGAAGAGTGAAGTGATTTATGTACGAGACTTATTAATTATAAAATTTAAGGATATGTGATACTAGGGTGTCCCCTTTTTTTGATATCAATAAACTTCTTACTTATCAAAAAAAAAAAAAAAAAAAAAATTTAAGGATATGTGATGCTGGAGATGCAAGAATATTTTTATTTAGTATTATTTATGTTTGCAAGTCAATTGTATTTTTATGTTTTTGGTAATAGTAGTTTATTAGGTTATTAGTATTTTAATTTGGAAGCAAGGTTATTTTTGTAATAAGGAAATTAGGGTTTCCTAACCAATTAGAACTAGAGTTTAGCAATTCTTTACAAGCAACCTATTGTACTCCTTGAGGAGATAGTTGATATTTTGATGAATGAAAAAATGGCCGTTTGGTCTCTCTTTGGTCTGGTGTTGACTCCAAATCTACCCTAGGTGCAGACTTCTAGTAGTTTCTCCGCTTAATGCTGATTCCAAGCCAGGATTAGGTGCTGACTCCTAGGTCATATCTATTCATTTTTCCGTTGTTTAGTTTTGTTCTGGTTGTCCTGCATCAGTTTTGGTATAAGAGCAAACACCGATTAGTTTGAAGCATCACTGCAATGAAAAATGACACAGGACATCGATATGGTGGTTGTCTTGTGTCATTTTTCCGTTGTTTAGTTTTGTTCTGGTTGTCTCTGTCATTTTTCTACTTGGTACAACAAAGTTGTCATACAATTATGTTTCCCATTTAAAAAACCCAGATTTTGAAGCCAACCAGAAACCTCTAGTCCAGAACCCACAATCAAGTCTTCAAATCCTTTGCAACCACAAAGAGAGAAGAGAGATAAGAGCCCATCGCTGCTGTCGCACCACACCACCATCACCAACAAACGCCCAGTCAGATCTGGTTAAATTCTTTCACGAAGTTTGCTTAGCACACCACCACCATCACCTCTGTTCCGCGCCGCCGCTAGGCCACCAGACTCACGAGAGCTGTGGTCGAGACTTTGCCAAACCCAACTGCGACACCAAGCTCAACCCGATCCCATAAGGTAACTCGTAAATAGCCTGTGTTAAAATCCTAAAATCCCAACACACTTCTCTTTGCAATATCCAATTAATATGACCTCACATGATACATAACTTGTGACCGATCCATTAACCCTAGCACAAACCCGTTAAAAAAAAAATTCTTTACCTGGCCCAATTTTCCCCATAAAAGTCCACCCATCAGCCCCATTGCCTAACAAACACAAGCGTAAGCCTATTGTTTGACAACCCAGTTCTATACTGAACCATAAAACCTTGCCTAACCAAAAATAAAAAGTCAGAAAATTAAGTTTTAGTCTTTGTGTATTGTGCCTCTAAGTTGAAGCTGCAAAATGACTTCCTTTGATAGAGAACTGAACTTGAGAAGCAGCTTAAGGATTTAGGAGGCTGGGAATAGACTCTTTAACACTCCTTCCTCCATTGATGCACTTTTACCCTCAATGAAGGCATGGATTACTAATAAACTTATGAGACATGCGGAAATGGTTGTGAAGGTTTCAGTTGTATCTTACTTTATTGAGATTACAAGGATAAAAACACCAGATGCCCTATATAAGGATGAGCAAATGAAAGAAATATTTCAGTTGATTGTTGCAGCATTTGAAAATATGTCTCATGTGTTTACTCGCTCTTATAAGAAGGTGGTTTCAATTCTTGATACCATTGCAAAGGTCAAGTTATGCTTGGTGATGCTGGATCTTGAGTGTGATGCATTGGTTATTGAGATGTTTTAAACTTTCTTAAAGATAATTAGGTCTAACTATCCACCTGCTGTACTTTCAGCCATGGAAACAATTATGAATCTAGTCATAGATGAAAGTGAAGACATTTCCTTGGATCTTTTTAGTTCACTTTTTGCTAGTGTAAGAAAGGAAAATTAGAATGTTTCACCTATGTCATGGAAATTGGGGTAGCAAGTAATCACTAGGATTAATAACAAAAAAAAAAAAAACGTAGCAAGCTTGAGGGTGCACATGATGTGAAAGTTGAAGTTGTTGAATGTGCTTCTGATCAACCCTTCATAGTGCTAGAAGATCTACATCTTGGTGAAGTCGAAGAGGTTAAAACCATTGTTTCCTATGATTCATAAGGTCCAAGATGAGATTATACTGATTCCACACATTGATTTTGTTATTCCAAATAAGCTTGATGTGGTGGAATTCAAGGTTTTTCTTTTCCTTGTGCTCCCTAAGGTGATTCCAAAATTGAAGCAAGTGTTACTTGTCAGCATCCTAGTCCTTCAATGCTTTAAAACTCGAGGTTGAGTTTTCTCCAACTAGAGAAGAATGATGCGGGAGATGCAAGAAAGTTTTTATTTAGTATTATTTATGTTTGCAAGTCAATTGTATTTTTATGTTTTAGGTCCTAGTAGTTTATTAGGCTATTAGCATTTTAATGTGGAAGCAAGGTTATTTTTGTAATAAGACAATTATGGTTTCCTAGCCAATTAGAACTAGGGTTTAGCAATCTTTATAAGAAACTTATTGTACTCCTTGAGCCTTGAGGAGATAGTTGATATTTTGATGAATGAAAAAATGGCTGTTTGGTCTCTTTTTGGTTGTGCCGACTCCTAGTGGTTTCCTCGCTGAGTGCTGACTCCAAGCCAGGCTTAGGTGCTGACTTTTAGGTCATTTCCATTTATTTTTCCGTTGCTTGTTTAGTTTTGTTCTGGTTGTCTTGCGTCAATATGTTAGAGTTACCCATGTTATTCTATATTCACATGTTATTTTATAGGATAAAGTTTTGCTATAAAATTGGATGTAGCCTTTGGTTACAACCTTACTCAATATCTTTTTATTGGTGGTGAATTTTGACAAATTCACCATTATATTACATGTTCTTCTTATATCTTTCATGCTTGCAAAATTTTTAGAAAATTAAAGATCAATAGTTATGTCATCAATAAATTGTTTAAATTGCAAGTTTTTGTAGTTTAAAATTATGAATAAAATATAAGCTTATAGATTATATAGTAAATAATATCTGATTAACACAAAATTTGACATGTGTATTAAGAGCGTAAAGAACATGTAATTCAACGGTTAGATTTTCAAAATATGTAGTAATGTTTATTTTATTGAGTAAGGTTGTAGTTTTAGGTTATAACTAATTTTGTAACTAAACTTTGTCCTATTTTATATTAGTGTAGAGTTATTCTTGAAATCTTGCCATATCAATCTAATATGAATATGTGCTTAGTTGAGGGACTGATTAATGCATATCATCTCTCACTCTCTCTCCGCTCTTCTTTTTTCTCCTTCAAACCTAATACCTTATACTTTACAACTTAACGGGTAATAAGTGGATATCATGTCTTTCATGGGTAGTAAGACGTTCTGCTTGCTTTGTGTCTTATTATATTTACTCCTTTTTTTCCAATGATTGGCTGTCTTAGTTAACATTAAGACATGCAGGGGCTCTGTCTTGTAGATCTAAGAAATGCAAGACAGTGGTAGTCTTATAATACTAAAAATCTGTCAGTTCTGTTCCAAATGGAGGTTCATGATAGAGAGGGGCCTATGGCTGTTACCTATCAAAAAAAAAAAAAAAAAAAAAAAAAAGAAAAAAAAAAAGAAGGGAGGGGCCTATGGTTGTAGTTTAAGTCGACTCGGTTGTGTAGCTAGCAGCTGCGAAACTTTTCTTTGATGACGCTGTATTATCACTTTTGATTTTGATTCCCCCCTACCAAAGATCCCCTAGCCCTTTTCAATAAATATCTGTTTATGGATTGGGTAGTACTCAATGCAAATGGCACAGCCTGAGGGGTGCTTTTGTTATGGGATACAAGGGTATTGGAAAGGATTGATTCTTTCGGGGGTGAATTTTTCAATGTTAGCTAGGTGGAAGATGGGTTTGAGTGGATGTGCACAAGAGTCTATGGACCCAATGATGATAGTATCAGATATAATTTTTGGGATGAATTTACTTATCAAAAAAAAAAAAAAAAAAAAAAATTTTGTGGGATGAATTAAAGGAGGTGCAGCAAAGATGGAGTATATCATGTTGTCTATTAAGGGATTTTAATGTGGTTAGATTCCCTTCTGAACAATTGGAATGTAGTAGATTTAGCCCTGCCATGTTTGAGTTCTTTGAATTTATTGAAGAGCTTAACTTGTTAGACTTATGCCTCTGATTTATGGACCTTTGTATTTAGTTTATTTGGTATCTCCTGGGTTATGCCTAAACAAGTGGTTGAGTTGCTTGCTTGTTGGCATAGAGGTGTTGGGCAACATAGGTCAGCATCTGTTTGGGGTGTAGTTCAAGTATATTATGTGGAAAATATGGAGGGAATGAAATATTAGAACATTTGAAGGGGAGGAGCATTCTGTTATTGGGTTGAAGCGCTCTTTTCTTCTGTCTTTATTTGAATGGATGACTGCGTTGAGTGGTCTTGCCATATCCTCTGTTTTAGATTTTGTAGATTTATGTAATTTTGAGTAGGCTTTTGCTTTCCTTGTACACTCCCTGGGTACCCAGGAATTTGTTTTTCTGCTTCTTGTATATATTTTTTTTTCAATAAAGTTTTTATTTAACGATTAAAAAAAAAAACTTGTTATACTTACCATTGGAAAGGAGATCGTTTACGTGGTTTAGTGGTATAGAACCACCCTCTATGTCTCATATTTGATAAGATCTTAGTTTTGGGAGATTGGAAGGATCAATTTTCAGATGTTTCTCAGCAGCTTCTACCACGCCTCCTTTCTGATTATAGTCCGATTTTGGTTGAGGCGGGGGCATTGTGCATGGAAAGAGTCCTTTCCGATTTGAGAACATGTGGCTGAAAACAAAAGGATTTGAAGAGAAAGTACGGGCTTGGTAGAGCCAGTATTCTTTTCGAGGTCCCCCTAGTTTTGTTCTTGCCTAGAAGCTAAAAGCTCTAAAGGAGGATCTAAAACGATTAAACAAAATGGAATTTGGGAATGTAGGGGATAATAAAAAGAGGTTGTTGGGTGAAGTGTCGAGGTTAGATGAGAATGAAGGCTTGCATGGACTAACCTTGGAGGAGAAGCATAAAAGAGAGGAGGTAAAAGATGAGATTGATCATCTTATTTCCTTGAAAGAGACAGCTTGGAGAAAAAAATCAAGAGCTATTTGGCTGAAAAATAGGAGATAATAATACTAAATATTTTCACAAAATGGCTAATTCTCAGAGAAGATATAATCATTTGGGGTGTTGGTAGAGGGAGTAGTTTATGAGGAGGTGAAGGGTCAGGTGGTTCAATTTTATGAATTCTTGTATCAAGAAACATAAGGATGGAGACCAAAGGTTGAATGGGCCTAATTTGGCTAGTATTAGGAAAGATGAGTGCAGTGTGCTTAGTTGAGAGGCCGTTTGAGAGGGAAGAAACAACATAGGTAGTGTAGAATTTTGAGGGGGACAAATCTCCTGGCCCAGATGGATTCAACATGGCTTTCATCCTGCATTGTTGGAGGGTGGTTGAAGTTGATGTGTTTGCTGTTATTGAGGAATTCCATAAATCTTTAAGTTTGAAAAATACCTTAATGCTTTATTTATAGTGTTAATCCCTTAGAAGATAAATGCTATTAATATAAGGGATTTTAGACCCATCAGTTTTATTGGAAGTGCATATAAAATTATGTCAAAAGTGTTGGCTAATAGATTGAAAGGGGTTTTGGACAAAGTTATATCTGCGCCACAAAATGCATTTGTAGGTGAGGTAGATTTTGGATTCGGCGCTTATTGCAAAGGAGTGTATGGATAGCTGGATAGATGGCCACATTCTTGCCATTATTTGCAAGCTGGATATAGAAAAAGCTTATATGATCATGTTAATTGAGTTTCTTGTCTATTTATTGGAGAGGATGGGATTTAGTAAAAAATGAAGAGGTTGTACTTATCAAAAGGGGTCAAATGACATGTCTGAAGAGCATACTTTCTAGCATGCCTACATATATATATATATATATATATATATATTTTTTTTTTTATAATCTTTTTTCCCCATTCCCACTAGTGTGGTGAATAGAATAGAGAGGTTACAGAGTAATCTTTTGTGGGGTCATTTAGGAGAGAAGTTCAAACTTCATTTGGTTGGATGGGATAACTTTTGTTCTCCCCTGGCTAGTGGAGGGTTGGGTATTCGGAAACTTACCATTTTGAATCAATCCTTGTTGGGTAAGAGGTTATGGTGGTTTGGGTTGGAGAGAGACTGATTGTGGAGATGGGTAGTCACTGTAAAATATGGGGGGGAGTGGGGTGGGTGGTATTCAAAACCTGTCCAAGGTGCTCATGGTTGTGGGTTGTGGAAAAGTATTAGAATGCTTGGAGATCGTTTTATGCAGCGCATTCAATTTGAGGTGGGCTGTGGTAATTGTATCCGTTTTTGGCATGATTGTTGGTGTGGAGATCAACCTTGGAAGATGACATTTCCCCTACTATTTGAAACAGTTGTGGATAAGGATGCTTATGTGGAATTTTTATTGGAGAGATCAGAGGTGTTGGGGCATGCGATTCCTAAGAATTTTTAATGATTGGGAGATTGATGGGGTAGCTTCATTCCTCCATTTGTTAGAATCTCATTTTCCCATTAGGGAGGGGAAAAACAAGATGAGATGGAAGTTACGAGGTAGTGGGGAATTCACTGTATGTTCTTTTTATGAGTATGGTTCAACCCCTATGTCTTTCCCTCGGAAAGCCATATGGAGGGTTGAGTCCTCTTGAAGAGTGTCTTTTTTGTGTGGATAGCGGCATGGGGGGAAATTCTTACTCATGATAACTTTATCAAGAAGGGTTATTTAATGGTGAGTTGGTTTTGTATGTGCTGTTGTCATAGGGAGATTGGACCACCTTTTGATACATTGTAGTGTGGCTTTTGATCTTTTATATAGTCCATTCATTTGTAGATATTTTTTCATGATGTAATTCTTAAGGTTACTTTGTGTCTTTTTTCATGAAGTAGTCTCTTTTCAATAAAATTGTTCTTACCTATCAAAGATATATATATTTGTTACAACTTTGTTGCGCTAGTGCCCTGAATTTGCATGTTGTAGGCATGCCATTTTTCTTGCAGTTACCATGTTAGATAAGAAATGATTGAAATGTTTAATGTCACATGAAGATCATTGTTCTTTTTAGAATTTAGCAGTATAAGCAGTAGTATCTTGTTGTTTTGCACAGATTGCCCAGATCAGTGCTTGAAGTTTCAAAAAAGATGCTGACGGAATCTAGTCGAAACCCTGTGGCCTCCACAGTTGAAAAGGAAGCTGGATGGTTACTTTTGTCATCACTGTTTGCTTCCATGCCAAAGGAGGTACTTAGTCATCTCTCTGTTCTTTTGTTTGGTGTAAGAACTAAATGTGCTATTTTATCCCAGCAGGAGCTTGAAGACCAGGTTTTTGATATTCTTTCCTTATGGGTTACTGTGTTCAGTGGAAATCCTGCACATGAAATCATGCAAACTGGAGATTTAACATCTAGGATACGGTAAGTCAATATATTGAGTATGGTGTAGTCCTGCACAGAAACTGCATTCTGCTTACTAGCTTGTAGGATCTGTAGTGAGCTTGTGACAATATATGTGTTTATGTGCATTACGATCTTGAACCATCTTGGGACAAGTTTTATCTAAGAGAAAATGGGGTGGTGTTGTTTTGAACTACTTTATAATATAAGAAAATATACAAGGCGATGTAGTTGTGATATATTTGGAGAGGAGAAAACTGAAGTGTCTTTGTTGAGTTTTATTCCTACCGTTTGCTTTTTGATGTTGCTAAATCCTTGAGTCCGTGTTTGAAATGTTCTAAGTGCAAGAGAGAGGTGGCTGGAAACAGCAGAGGACATGTAACTTTGAGGGCAATTCCTTTTTCGTTTGATGTGATTTATTTACATTAAAAGAAATATGAGAATTTTGGAGGTTGTGGACATCCCAATACAGAGACAATCCCATTGGAATGTGGTAATAAATTATTTAATGCTTGCTCCTAGGCATAAGCATAAACTGCTTAGCTTGTCAGGAATGGACGCCCCTAGATTACAATGTGTAGGGTCAGCTGCCCGTATGTTTTATTGGCTAAAGGCGAGTCCAATGGGCTCTTCCTTAGAAAAGTTTCCTACTTTATATACATATACATATATATATATATATATATATATATAGGCTAAAGGCGAGTCCAATGGCCTCTTCCTTAAAAGGGTTTCCTACTTTATATATATAGTGTGTACAAGTCCTAGCAAAGGTGTTCTAATAGATTGAAAGGAGTATTGGGAGAGATAGTGTTAGATATGCAAAATGCTTTCATTCAAGGGTGACAACTACTTGAGTCAGTTCTCATCGCTAATGAGTGTCTGGGTAGTTGCTTGAAGTTTGTTAGAGCTGGGATTTTATGTAAACATGATGTGGAGGAGGCCCATTTAACTGGGTTTTTCTTATTGTATTTACTTAAATGGTGTGGAATTGGTTGGGGAAAGGTGGAGAAACTGGATAGCATTTTGTTTTTCCATAGTTAAATTTTCGGTTCTGGTGAATGGCATTCCCACTGGTTTTTATTTGCTAGCAGCAGGGGTTTATGTTAGGGGGATCTGTTATTTGTGGTTATTATGGAAGTTTTGAGCTCGAACGGTATCATAGGGATATTTTAGTGGTTTTTCTATTGAATGTTCGATGGGAAGGAATGGTAATATCTCACATTCTCTTTGCAAATGACTCTAATTTTTTGTGAGGCCAATGCCATTAATCTCCAGTATCTATGGTGTATTCTCATATGTTTGGGGTTGTGCACAAATTTAAGAAAATTAGAAATAGTACTTGTTGGGGAGGTACAAGATATTCAGGAATTGGCAGGAATTCTTTGATGTGGTGTTTCTTCTATCCTGATGAAGTATTTAGGGGTTACCTCTTGAAGCCCCATACAAACTTCAATCCATTTGGGGATCCCATCATAGAACGCTTGCAAAGGAGATTGGTTGGATGGAAAAATTGTACTTATCGAAAGGGTTAAGCTTACACATAACAAGAGTATGTTATCTAGTTTTCCCGCTTATTTCCTATCTTTCTTCCCATTGGAAGTTGGTGGGGCTAATAGAATGGAAAGCTCCAAAGGGGTTTTCTTTGGGGTGGGTTTGGAGACGAATTTAAATTTCACTTGGTTAATTGGAATACTTGTTGCACTCTTGTGTGCTATGGAGGCTTAGGGATAAAGAAGCTATTGCCACATAATCTGGCCTTGTTGGGTAAGCGGTTGCAGTGTTATACTTCAGAAGATACAACTTTATGAAGATGAGTAACAAACATAAAGTATGGATTAAATAGCAAGTTTTGGGGGTTGCGTGAGTTGAGGATACCATATGGGGTGGGATTTAAGGGGTTGGAAGATTTTTGCATGGTTCATGAAATGCTATGTAAGAGATGGCACTAAAGTTAGATTTTGGTTTGATGTCTGGCTGAGGGGCGCTTCTCTTAAGGAGCAAAATATCCCAATTTATTTCTCATTGCACGAGATAGTGAAGCCACAGAGGAAGATTATGTGGAATTTCGTCATGATTAGCGGCATTCAAATTTAATTTTCAGCTGTGCGGTGCAAGATTGGGAAGTCAATGTTGTGGCCCAGCTGTTGGAGGACTTGTATGCAACAAAGATTCGGTTTGGGAATGCTGACAAGTTGGTGTAGCTTCCTTTGCCATGCAAGGTTTTGAAGTGAAGACCGGCTACAGCATTTTGAGAAGGGGAGGGAAAGTGCAGGCTTTCCATGGAAAAGTATTTGGAAAGTATGTGTTCCACCAAGGGTGGCATTTTTTTCATGGGGTGTGGCATGGGGGAGGATTTTGACAATTGATAATTTAAGGAAGATGGGTTTAATTACTACGGAGTGATGCTTATTGTGCTAAAAACTTGGTGAGTATGTGAACCATCTATTCTTGCAATGTGATGTGGCTTGGGAGATGCAGTCTATGATGTTTATCTGGTGTTTCTTGGGTAATGCCATTGTCACTGCAAGAGATATTTGTGTGTTGGAAGGGTTGGCTCGGATGAAGATGCAATGGGGGGATATGGCAGACAGTTCCGATGTGTCTCATGTGGTGTCTTTGGAGAGAGCAGAATGCTGGGTGCTTTGAGGGGCAAGAATTGAGTGCAGTGAAATTGAAGTATATATTGTCAAAATCTTTACTTGATTGGACTTTGAAGTCTATGGAATTATCTGTCGTGGGATACTTGGATTCATGAACTTTTCAGTAGCTATGTATCTTAACTCTTTTTGCATGCTATTTTCTTTTGCTTTCGTGTTATACTCTTTGTATACTTCTCCTGTACTTGGGTAGAACCCTTTCTCTTCTTTATTTCTTTCTTCTTCTTTTCTTTTTTCAAATAAACTTTACCATATATAAAGACGTGTTCTCCTTTTTTTCATGGGGGCTTGTGTTTGAGAGAATTAAGCACTATTGGGTAAATGGCTATAGTGTTATGGGGAGGGGCGGATTGTTTGGAGAAGTTTGGGGTAGATTGATGTTAAAGGCAGTATGCAGTATGAAGACTAGTAGCTATTATCTTTGGAGAAGTACTAGAGTTTTGGAGAAGTATTAGAGTAGGATGGGATGTATTTTCAGCTTTTGTTATTTTCAATGCTGTGGATGGAAGAATAATTCATGAGATGGACTGTAAGACTTATGGTTAAGAGATACTAGAGAGTGAGCTTTCGATATCTTGTGTCAATTATTCATAAGGATGTAGAGATTGAAGAAAATGTGAATCATAGGATAAAAGCATAGTGGATGAAGTGGAGAAGTGCAGAAGGAGTATCGTGTGATTGTCGAATACTTATTAAGTTAAAGGAAAAATTTTGAAAGATTTCTCAATAAGAAACTATGCTCTGTGGTACTGAATGTTGGCTATTGAGAAGCAGTAGGTTCATAAAATGATTGTATATGAAATGAGAATGTTAAGATGGATAAGTAGAAATAAAAGGAAAGATAGGATTTGAAATGAGAAAAGTTACTTAAAGATATGTAGCTCCTATTCATGAAAAGATGAGGGAGAATTGCTTGAGATGGTTTAGTCACGTGTATAGGAGATCAATTAATGCATTAGTGAGAAAGAGTGAGTTTATTCAAGTCCAAGGAATAAAAAAAGATAGAGAAAGACTTAAAATAAAATAGTAGAAGTAGTAAAAAATGGCATGTCAATTTAAGAGGTAAATGAGAGTATGACTTTGGATTGGATAGAATGGCAGAAAAGTATATGCGTTGCCGACCTTGATTAGTTTGTTGAGGTTACCAAGCCAAACCCAAAATTTTGGGACTAAGGCTTGGTTGTTGTTGTTGTTATATATGGACGAAGAATTTGGTATTGGCATGATATGTGGTGTGCAAAAATGTGTTTTCTTGTTTGGGCTTGGGAGGATGGAAGTTATTGTTTTTGGAATCTTAAATGTATTTGAGCTTTCTATGATTGGAATTTAGTGTGTAATAAAGGTTTTTTTTTTAGAGAGATTTGGTCAATAGAGCTACTACTAAAAGCTGCTTGGTTCTTTGGGAACTTTTATAGAGCTTTGGAGATGATGCACCGGGTTGGTAGCAAAACTGGGAAACTGCTTTTGAAGCTGGAAATGACAAAAGAGGATATTACAGAAGTTTATTTTATTCTGTATACTCTTGGCAAATTTTTATTTATTTATTCTTGTTTTCATATTTGAATATGTTTTGCAAAATAATGATATTAATAATAGTTTGGCAAAATAGCTCTGTTTTTATAAATCATTTTGAAAAATAGACTTTTTCAGAAATTGAGTCTTCAAAACACAATCTCAAGGTTTGAAATTTTGGCTTGAAGACATGATTAATGATTTCTATGATCTTATTTTGAAAACACAATTTGCAGAAAAGGCTATTCTCCCAAATAGTTTTGACACATTGTGTTTTGTCAAAAAATATTATTAAAATATATTTATTTTGTAAAATTCCCCTAATTATCCTCTAATTGATGTCATTGTCATTGTCATTTTTTTTTTCTCTTTTATTGGATGTCAATTATCATCATCCAATTACTACATTCAATTACCAACTGATTTCAATAGCAACATAATAATATTGCCAAAAGTGATTTCTTGAATAGTGTTAAATTTGGTGTGTGTTCGAGACAAGTTGAAAATTTTTGCTTCTTGTCATTTTTTTTTCTTCTCTTTTATTGGATGTCAATTATCGTCATCCAATTACTACATTCAATTACCAACTGATATCAATAGCAACAAAATAATATTGCCAAAAGTGATTTCTTGAATAGTGTTAAATTTAGTGTGCGTTTGGGACAAGCTGAAAATTTTAGTTCATTTGCAATTTCAGCTTATTTTTGGTATTATTCATGGGTCTCACTGCACTTTTTGGTACTATTCATGGGTTCTACTGTATTATTCAGCTAATTTTTACCTTTATCTGCAGTACTTTCAACAAAAAGTTTTCAGTTTCAGCTAAATAAGCTGTTTCTAAACGGACACTTTGATCTATAATTGTTTGTAAATCTTATGTTCCCCTTTTGTCTTTTTGTAGTGTATGGTCTGCTGCAGTTGATGCACTCACGGCATTTGTAAGGTGCTTTATTTCTCCTAATGCTGCGAATGGTAGAATTTTACTTCAACCAGTGCTTGTATACCTCAGTAGGTATGATTACTAATAGTCTCAAATGTGTTAGGCCAAAAGTTCTACTTTTCATGCGGTAATAAAAATGTTCTAACTTATCTTGGAACCAGTGCTTTATCCTACATTTCAGTGGCAACAGCTAAAGAGATGCCAAATTTGAAGCCTGCAGTAGACATATTTATAATCAAGACTTTAATTGCTTATCACTCGCTGCCTGATCCATTGACATATAGGACTGACCACCCCCGGATTATTCAGCTGTGCACAACTCCTTTCGGGTAATGATTAGTTACAGTTTTTTTTTTTTTTTACCTTTTTTATTTGGACTACTAATATGACTTTAACTTCAATTACATTGACTTGCAAATTTGGAATTCTTTTTTCTCATTTTGTGAGACTGATTTGGTTCTCCATAACTTCTTGTTGGATTAAAATGAAAGAGTTGCTTCTGGATGTGAGGAAAGCTCATGCTTGCGGTTGCTGTTAGACAAGCGAGATGCGTGGTTGGGTCCCTGGATTCCTGGAAGGTGTTTAGCTTTTCATTTCATGGGTCCTTTGGTTTTCTATAAACATTGTTGTACCTTGTAATTTAATGCATCAATTTTTTATAATCCTTTTTTGGCAAACTCAGATTCTATGTTCTTTCCCACTTTCACAAGCTATTTGTTTCTTGTTAATTTACTTAGAGATTGGTTTGAAGATGAACTTCGGGCTTTTCAAGGTGGAAAAGATGGCCTAATACCTTGCGTATGGGAGAACGAGCTTTCTAGTTTTCCTCAGGTAATAATTTTTTCTCTTAGCTAAGGCATGCACTCTTACGAATTGGAAGATGTGATTATCAGTCTCCTCAATATCACTTTCACTAGTGGAAAGATGAGGAACCAATAGTTTAGTTGTATGGGTACTACATCAAAGAAAGAAGGAAATAAAGGTTGGAAATAGAAGAATGGTTACTCACTAGTGCTAAAGTGTTTCTAGTTACAGCTTGCTATCTTGACGAAGCTATAGAAATATCATGGTTAAGTAGCAAACATAACCAACCATGAAGTGAATGTTGAATTTTGGAGAAAATTGTGGGTTAGGTGAATTGGTTTTATCTTACTCAATCATATGCTAATATGCAAATTATAAGTATGCCCTCACAAGGGGCAAAAATTTCATACTTAGTGTATAAACTATGTATTATAACACTCCCCCTCAACCTGAGGTGAAGATATTTCACATGCCTATCTAGTTTTTTTTGTAAGTATAAGTAAAGGATTTTAGTACGAAATAACTACCTCATGAAAAGAAAAACACACACACACACACACACACACACACACACACAAGATAGCCAAAAGAATTACTACCAAAGAATTACTAGGAAATAAAAGGGATTTAGTAAACTCTGTAATAGTACCATTGTAACTGAGACCCAAGACAATCGAATATTCACAAAGTAACCTAGGAAAATAAATATTCACCCGCATTTCCTAGACTTCCACATCTTCAAAAGTGTGGTAATTCTTGCTTCACATATTATCAAAAACTCTACTTTAGACTTCTTTTGTTAAGACATCTGCTAGTTGCTCACCAGTCTTCACAAATAGAGTATAGATAACGCCATGATCTGGCTTCTTGATGAAATGTTTGTCAATCTCAAAATTGTGATCAATATTAGAAGCTGCCTTGTTGTCACAATTTAATTGCATAGGCTCTTGTGTTTTAAACCCTAGTTCTCTTAATATTATCTTCATCCAAAGAAGTTCACAAATACAATGAGTCATTTTGCATGGAATTCAGGATCTGCAATGGGCCTGACTGCAACTGCTTGTTTCTTGATTCTCTAAGTGACCAAATTTCAAATTTCATCAAACATAGGTATAGTACTGTAGTAGATCTTCTATTAGTAATAGAACCAACACCTCCCCCCCCCCCCCCCCCCCCCCCCCCAAAAAAAAAAAATCTGCATTTGTATTTACTGATAAGTGAGAATGATTAGAAAAGAGCAATCCTCGACCGGGAGTTTATTTCAACTATTGAAGAATACAGTAAACAACTTCCATATGAGATGCTCACTCAAGGTGAATGCATGAGTTGGCTAACCACACAAATAGAATAGGCAATATCTGGACCAGGTGAATGGATACTTGTTTTTTTTTTTTTTTGATAAGTAATAAAGATATATATTTCAATAAAACTACCTCATGCTGAAATCATAAGGCAGATATAAAAATTACAGATAAAGATATTAAAAAAAACAGAAAGAAAGATACTAATTACAAAGAAGGGAGCTAAGGAACATAGGGAGAGAATCACTAGAAGTGAGTCCCCAAGCCCTAGACCAATCAAAATGGGAACCACTGAAAGAAGCCAACAACTGATCATCGGAACTTTCCATGTCCTCAAAAGTCCTCCAATTACGCTCCCTCCACAAACACCACATTAAGCACAGCGGTGCTAAATTCCAAATGCTAGATGAATGCTTTCCAAGCCAATTCCACCAACCAAATAGAGTATCCGCAACTGATCTAGGCAAGACCCAAGAAATCCCAAAAGATCTAAACACCAAACTCCACAAACGGGAAGCCTTACCACAATGCAGTAGCAAATGATCCACTGTCTCCCCATTACAACAACACATAATACACCAGTCAACAAAGTCCAACCCTCTACCCCTCAAATTGTTACCTGTAAGGATTTTATCCCATACAGCAGTCCACATAAAAAAAGAAACACGCCGAGGGGCCTTAACCTTCCAAACACCTTTCCAAGGAAATATAATAGGCAAGAGTCCTCTTAATTTACTATAAAATGATCGAATATTAAACTCCCCATTCTTTGTCAACTTCCACCGCATACGATCTCCATTCTCAGTAAGAGGTAAATTAGAGCCCAAAGTGCGGAGAAATGCATCCACATCACCCATTTCCCAATCATTTGGTCTCCGATTGAAACGAACATCCCAGCTTCTCCATTCCTCTATCCCCAACTGCTCAAGAGAAGAGGCTACTGATGCCCCTTTATTAGAAACAATCCCATAGACAACCGGAAAGGTCAATTGGAGTGGAGAATCCCCACACCATTGATCTATCCAAAGCTTCACTCTATCCCCCACCCCTACCTCAAATCGGATATTTTTACTAAAAACTTCCCAGCTCATACGGATGCTCCTCCATAAACCACACCCATGTACCCCTCTATCTAGCTTGGAAGTCCAACCCCCCCATTCTTCCCCAAACTTTAGAGCTACTACCCTTCTCCAAAGCCTCGTCTCCTCAACCCCAAACCACCATAACCATTTTCCCAATAAGGCTTTATTAAAAGTAGTTAATTTCCTTACTCCTAACCCATTATTTTTCAGAGGTGCACACACCTTATCCCATCCCACCAGATGTGTCTTGGAGTCTCCCCACAAAAAATCCCGTTGCAACCTCTCAATTTTATTGGCGACATGCGTAAGGATTGTAAAAAGAGATAAGAAGTAAATCAGAAGACTAGATAATGTACTCTTAAGCAACGTCAGTCTTCCACACTTTGACAAATACATCTTCTTTCAACCAGCCAACTTACGCTCAATTTTCTCCAATATAGGATTCCATATAGTGGGGGACTTGTAGGACGCCCCCAATGGCATACCAAGATAAGTCATAGGCAAAGACCCAATCCAGCAGCCTAAGATCTCTGCCAAGACACGAATATTAGGAACCTCCCTAATGGGAACCATCTCACTTTTCAAAGCATTAACCTTTAATCCTGTCATAGCTTGGAAACAAAGAAGGAGCATACGAACATGTAGAATCTGCTCCTCATCTACATCACAAAACAAAATGGTATCATCCGCAAACAAAAGATGTGAGACATATACCCCTTCACCCCTTCTACCATCAGCCCTGAAACCTCGAAGTAAACCAGCACCTTCAACTCTTTTCATCATCTTACTGAAAACCTCCATCATAACCAAAAACAACATAGGAGATAGCGGGTCCCGTTGTCTCAATCCCCTCGAACTCCCAAAAAAGTCAGTTGGAGACCCATTAACCAAAACAGAGAACTGGACTGTAGATATACATGTACAGATCCACCGATACCACTTCACCCCAAATCCCATTCTCTTCAGCAAATTTAGAAGAGCCTCCCAATTCACATGATCATAGGCTTTCTCAATGTCCAGCTTACAAATAACCCTCGGAATCTTGCTCTTCACCCTACTATCCACACACTCATTAGTAATAAGAACTGAATTAAATATCTGTCTACCACCCACAAAACTGTTTTGAGACTTAGATATCAACTGATCCAAAACCTCTTTCAGGCGGTTTGCCAAAACCTTAGCCAAGATCTTGTACATACTCCCCACCAAACTAATAGGTCTAAAATCTCAGATATTGGAGGCACCATTCTTCTTAGGGATTAGGGTTATGAAGGTTTCATTAAGAGATTTTTCAAACTTACTGTATTGATAAAACTCTTCAAACACAGCTAAAACATCTCCTTCTACAATTTCCCAGTAATGGTGATAGAAAGCCATAGAGAAGCCATCAGGACCTGGAGCTTTATCTCCTTCCAACTCTTTAAAAACACAAAGAATCTCCTCCTTTTCAAACCTCCATTCAAGCCAATCCCTCTCCAACCCTTCAATCTGATCAAACTCCAAACCTTCCACAAAAGGCCTCCATTCCTCTGTCTCCTTGTACAAGTTTTTGTAAAACTGTACCACTTGGTCCGCTATTTCTGATTCATCCTCGTAAATAATCCCATCCACCTCTAGCATACTAATATGATTATACATTCTCCGGGAGTTAGCTACCTTATAGAAGAATTTGGTATTGTTGTCTCCTTCCTTGATGCAAAGCATCCTCGATTTCTGTCTCCACGAAACTTCTTCCAAAGAAAGAAGGTTCTGTATTTGAGATCTCATCACAGCCCTCTCATCTATCTCCACTTCAGAAAGGCCAAACTCCCCTTACTTAGCATCCAATAATTTCAGGGCCTCCAACAACTCCTTTTTCTGACGACCTACATTTCCAAACTCACTACGATTCTACTGAATAATGTCTCCTTTCAGAGCCTTCAACTTCTTAGCAAGCACAAAACTGGGAGTACCTGAGAAAGAGTATTGATTCCACCACGAATGAAACCTATCTGTGAATCCCTCAGTCTTTAACCACATGTTCTCAAACCTAAAAGGACACTTCCCCCTCAATATCCTCCCTGCCTCCACTAAAATGGGGAAGTGGTCTAAAAGAGGACGAGGTAAGACCCGCTAGATCATATCCGGATAGTGGTCCTCCCAATCATGAGAAACCAAAGCCCTATCTATCCTGGACATCAAAGGCTGATCTGAGCCACTAGACCAAGTATAACTCCCTCCCTCCAACGGCAAATCTATCAAATTAAGCTCCTCAATGAACTTAGAAAAATTCTCCATAGCTGGCGTAAGCCGCGATCCCCCCAACCGTTCACTTGGGAAACGAATAACATTAAAGTCTCCTATGTAACACCATGGAACATCCCAAAGTTGCTGAATTCCAATCAGCTCATCCCACATTTGCTCCCTTAAGTTATTATCATTTGGGCCATAAACCCCAGAGCATGCTCAAATAAAATCATCCCCCACACCCTGCCACCGAACCGATATGGAAAAGTAACCCACCATTACCTCCAATTTTTCTAAAGCCCTCCTATCCCACATGATCAAAATCCCACCAACTGTCTGATCCGCATCCAAAGCCACTCAGTCAACATAAGGACAACTCCACAAGCTACAAACCAACTGTCTATCCATACCAGCAATCTTAGTTTCTTGAAGGCAAACTACATCACAATTCCACTCTCGTAGTAAATTTCTAACCACCAAACGTTTCTGTGAATCATTCAATCCTTGAACATTCCATGACACCATTTTCAACTTCATAAAAACTGTGAACTCCCTACTCCAGTCTCAGTTTTGCAGTCAAAGAAGACTATCGACCATCATAATTAACTGAAGAAATCAGATTTCTCAACTCCCTCTTCCCTTTGTCCTTGGACACAGCTTTCCGGTGGGCTACATCTTTTCTTTGTAACAGATTGGCAGCCTCAATCTCCCTCTTAAGCCTTTGTAAAAGCATGATACACATCTCCTCATGTCTTCCCAGAGAAAGCCCCATCATTTTACTGAAACCAGAGATTCTATGTTTCACCCAATTAGAAATATTCAGCGGACTTGCAAACCCCATCACCTCAGTATTATTATGTAACTCCATAGACACAGCCAACCCCATAGAATTGATAGTCCTCAGTGGGGAGAGGCTATCCACATTTCCCAAATCCAGGGCTGCATTAACTGCTTCTACCTCAGTCACTACTCCCAGCTCAGAAGAACCGTGATCTGCCAGCACCGATAACTGCCCAGCCTGATGAGAAGTATCTATCTCCTGAACATCACTTACACAATCAACCCAACCACCTTTGTCTCCATCCTGAACACCCAACCCCACAATCCCATCTCTCGACAAACTCAGTCCAAAATTGGACGGCAAAGGCCCAACTAATGCCCTGACACCCTCTGATTCTTCCCTATCCAGTGTGCTTAAAGGCTCACCGGCGTGAGACCCATCAGAAACAGGACACACAACCTCCTCCAATGACTTCGCATGGCAACCCATCATCTCGGAATGAGGATCAGACATCTCGTAGTCACCTTCATGGTTCCTCATCATCCTCATGGAGTGGGCTAAGTCTGCCTCGGGATTGTCCAGTATCCTCGGTGTGTCCCCAATGTATAACCCATCGAAAACAGAGCACTTGGCCACCACTATGGGCTTCGCAAGACAGCCCATCTTCTCAATTGGGCCAACCATGAGCACACTGTCATCATCAGAGCTCGTCGCCGACGCCGATGTTTGATTTTGCACTGGATCGGACTGAATTTCTGGCGCCGGTGACTTCTCGGCATGAAATCCACCAACAGTTGTGACGTCGACCACCATCGATGGCTCAACTTGTTGACCCAACTCCTCATTCTGACTCACAGAAGCTTCGTGAAGGGCATTGGAGATAACCATCGTTGCCGACACGTGGGCTTCTGGTGTTAGTGATCTCGGGTCAGCCAGCTAGGAGCTCTCACCCACTTCCATCCTCATTGGGCCTATGGGCTCTGAGTTAGGCAGATTTGGGAAGCCCACCTGTTGGTCATTAAGGTTTGAGCCCACCACCTCTTTTTTTTGAGCCCATGTGTCTTTAAAATTGTCAAGACCCACCATGTGCTCATTTCGACTTCTTGTGACCCATTGAAAACTCTTTAATCCACCTTTATTGTGATTCAATGAAACATGTCTTTTTCCTTCCCCATTTACCTCCACAATCAAGCCTTTTCCTGTCCAGAAATACTTCCTTAATTCACGTTCTTTCCCATATACAGGTTCATTCGAATTTGAACTAAACTTCAATGGGAATCTCTTTTTATTTCCTACTGGATTTTTCTCACCCAAATTTAAGTCCGCATTAATGCACCGAGAAACCTCATCTCCTCCTCCCAAAGCTGTCGGATCTGGTTTGCTCACCGGCCTTTCACTCAGCCCCAACTTATTGACAACTGAGTTCTGCTTCACCCCCTTAGTCTCCCCTAATTGTAATTTCCCCTTATCATGAACGCTGGACAGATGTGGCAGATTTCTGCCCCTCGCTTGCACCTGATGCCCACGAACTGTATCCGCAAAAGTCTTAAACAGTTGAATCTCTGAACTATCCTTACGAGTCTGAGCAACAAATTTAAAGTAACCAGATCCACCATTCACATATTGGCAGGTTCCAACATCCTCCTTAATTCCAATCCAAAAACCCTCCATCCATTCTTTGCTCTGCCCTCCGGAATAATAACAGACCTCCTAGACCTGCCAACTTTGAATTCAGTTAGTAGTAAAAACAAGCCAAAAGAGTTGGAACTCTGTTGCAAGGTATACACTATATCACCCTCCCTGTACGTATAAAAAAGCTTAGGACTAATTCCAACGACAACCTGTTCTATACTCTTCATCAACCATTGTGTCGCGTTCTTACCCATGAAAACTGATTTCATAAAGTATTTCCCCTGTTCAAAAATCCTTAAAGAAAAATACCGTCCCCCTTCCTCAACCACTAGCTGAAAAAATTTAGATTCGATAAAAAAACTACGAAAACCGCCCATAATGGATAGACCAACAGAAACCGCTAATTATCTGGCTAATTTGAGGTAGCCGGGCCTCTTCAGTACATACACTCTCTCCCGTAACATTTGCCACTGTATGGCCTATTGATGGGAACATATGGTTTTTAAATCATCTTGTAGTCCAAAGAGTAGAATGTATCATACTTGTAATTTGTGTGTTTGATTGTTCTTGTCCCTAGTGTATACTTCTTGTGTACTTGGGTGACACTTTTTTTGATAGTTTAATAATATTTTCATTACTTATACAAAAAAGAAAAAAGAAAAAATTAGTCTCCCAACTAGGTGTTGATGTAAAATTAAATGTTCTTTTCTGATGAATTTTATCCAATTATATTTTCTGTTATTCACCTACATACTTGTCAAAGCTTCTGTTTTACTAGAGAAAGCCAAATTCGTCCCCAAAAGGGATTCAGTGGACTGAACCCAATCTCACCCCTTTGGGAGGGAGCCGAAGCACCAAGATGTCTTTGGTGTCAAAGTTTTCTTCAAGTGTTGTTGATATGTGTGTTCTTAAATTTCATTGCCATGTTTTCCTTGTCTCACTTAACTTCATAATCTGAGGATTTATTTTAACCATGAAGCCGGAGACAATAAGCAAGACATTGGTGAACCAGATGCTTCTGTGTTTTGGAGTAATATTTGCTGCTCAGGTAGTGGAATGTAGTAATGGTTTGGTCTTTGCATGTTTTCTTCTGTATCTAAATGTTGTTGATGTAACCTGGATTTACATTTCCCAGGATAGTAGTGGGATGCTCGCGCTTCTTGGGATAATTGAGCAGTGTTTGAAAGCTGGAAAGAAACAATCATGGCATGCAGCCAGTGTCACCAATATATGTGTGGGGTTGCTAACTGGATTCAAGGTAGTCTTTATCCTACTTTGATCTACTCAAAGTATCTTTTGGGGGGCCTTATCTTATAATCAAGATCTCTTGCTCAGGCTTTGCTTTCTTTACGTCCCCAACCACTAGGACCAGAAATATTAAGTTCAGCACAGTCTATTTTTCAGGTATTAACTATGTTAGTGATCAAGACGATGATAGTGATAATTGCTATTGTTGTATTTGGCGTTGTTAGGACCATTGTATTGTTGTTATGCTTTTTTTATTTTATAAATTTCATGTTATTTTGGCAGAGTATTCTGGCAGAGGGAGACATTTGTGGGTCACAACGTAGAGCATCGTCTGAAGGTCTTGGTCTTTTAGCTCGCCTTGGAAATGATATTTTTACAGCAAGAATGGTTAGTTCCAGAGTCTGATGTCCAAGCAACAATATCATTTTGTTACTTTTGAAATTTTGTTAGTTGTTTTGAAAATGCAGCCCCCCTCCTCCCCACTCCTTAAGTGTTCAAATTTTATATTTATCTCTCTCTCTCTCTCTCTCTCTCTCTCTCTCTCTCTCTCTCTCTCTCTCTCTCTCCATTATATGGCAATGAACAGACTAGATTGTTGCTCGGTGACCTAAGTGGAGCAATAGACCCAAACTATTCCGGATCAATTGCTATGGCACTTGGCTGCATCCATCGCAGGTGAATATTTAGCTTTTGTTTCATAACGTTTTTACCTTTTTCTTCTTTTTTATTTTCATTTTTATTATTTTAATGCCCCTTGAAACCTCTTTATATCTTTATGGTATGTCGTATAACAATGATTGATTTGGAAGAGATCTGGAGTTAGACATCCTCAATCTCTAGGAGCTTGCAAGAATAAAAACAAAACGCCCTGGAAAAATATCAACCTGGTTTTAGAGGGGTTGACTATGAGAACTTGATTCATATATATAAATAACTTCCAGATTCACTTGTTGGCCTTCTTGTTGATTTTGGTGTAATTGAAATGGGCCCTACTTTGCATTTTACTAGTGCATTTATTTCTGAGACATGAAAAACTTCACACTTCCCTTTATGTCTGTCCGTACTCCAGAAACTATGGCAAATGATATAAGGTACCACAACATGTCTTATGACTGTTAATATATCAACATGGGATCTGCAAATGATATTATTAATAAGTTGAAATCAGCCAAAAAAACAACAAAAAATTGGCACAAACTGTATTTGATGGAATGTATAACTCTTGGGTTGATCAACTCTTTTTCTATGATTACTTGACCATATCCAAGAGGTAGCCTGTACAGAAACTTGTCATTTGGAGGCAATTGACTTAAGTATTTTTCCCAAAAAAAAAAAAAAAAAAAACTAAATTGAATGTTGGTATTGAAGGGCAAGCAACCAACCTTGAAGGCTTATTGCATACTGCAATACCCTTTTACTTCTCAGCAATGGTTTTATGGAAGTTATGGCCTTTCAGTACAATACACAAAATGGATCTGGCTCAGATGGTTTATTTATTTTTTTTTGTGAAGATAAATCAGCCTAATTCGTTTAATATTTTTTTTGGGGGGGGGGGGGGGGGTGGTTGGGGGGAAAGCTAATCTATGGAAGGTACTGTAACAATAGGTTCAACCTTTGTTTGCTTGCTTTCTTTTCCTTCTTTTACTCTCTCCATATTTTGCACACAGTCTAATATCATCATTTTGTCCTAATGCATTATCACTTAATCGTTATTCTTTATCCCTGAAAATATAAAGGTGAATGGAGAGTTTGTACCTGGGCAAGATGTTGCTAACATGGAATATTTAGTCAAAACTTGGGAGTGTGAAAGACTCACCTTTTCATCTTAGATAAATATAATCAGTAATAATGAAATACTAGAACTTGTGACAATCATGGTATCAAGCATGCTTGTTTGCACATCTGAATGCTCCATAATGATGTATATGAAGATCTGTCATCTAAACCCTAAACTCTATTAGTAGAAGGATTGAGTATTGGATTTCTAATTTACATTTTGGATTGTATTATATCTTTATGTATTTGAATGTCTGTTGGATAATTCTTAGTTATAATTGATGTTTCATGTTATGGCACATGATACAATAATTAAACACATATATCCCAAAAACAATACATGTTCAGAAGTAATGGGTGAGTCTAGTCCTCTATTGGTTGGGTATCTTGCTAGTTCTCCAGAATTTATGAAATACTATGTCAACTTGAGCTTTTTTTTTTAATTAAAAAAAAAAATTATAAATATTTATTCACTTCTTTGTTCTTTTTTTTTTTGTTTGTTTATTTATTTATTTTGGTGATTTGTGTGATGATGCTCATTGATGGGAGATTCTATATTCTAATCATTAATGTCTTTTAGATTTTTTCCCCCTTTTTTCCATCTTATATATCTTGACTGCAGTGCAGGAGGAATGGCTTTGTCAACTTTGGTGCCTGCAACCGTGAGCTCAATCTCTTTGCTGGCTAAAAGTTCTTTAGCTGGTTTGCAGATCTGGTCTTTGCATGGACTTCTTTTGACCATTGAAGCTGCTGGTTTGTCCTTTGTATCTCATGTCCAGGTAATCCAATTCTTAACTGTAATGCCTTTGGACAATGGCTTTTATTTAAGGGTCATGTGTATTTTGACCTGTTTTACTGTCTTATTGTTTTCCGTTGTGCTACTTTAAAACTTGATATTTATCAGATTCAAGCAAATTCTACCTTTTATATCTTTCGTATCTTAATATCATTTGAAGCATTACAGAATTCTGAAAGAAATTTGAGGTGAAACAAACAGAACAAAAAAGAAGATAAGCCTAGGAATCAACACCTACGGTTGCTTGGAGTCATCACCAAGCGGGGGAAAGAAAATAAAACCTAAGAATTAGCATATAGGGTTGCCTAGAACCAACACCAAGCCACTGGAGAAATTTTCAATATTAATTTTATTAATCAAGTCAAGTGAACAATTCTGAACTTTGGGGCCTTTAAATAGGGTTTCTAAGTTACATCAAAAAGGGAAAGAAACAATTTCTAACCAAGTAAGGAAAGGAAATAACTTGCTTATCAAAAAAAAAAAAAAAATGGAAAGGAAATAACTCCTAACCAATTACATTCAAGTGATTAAATAAAGATCTAATAGATATCAATTAGACCCAACTAGTAGCAGCTTTATCCATCCACGGAGTCACTGGGTTGATGTCCATAAACAAGCGTGATTGGGCCTTGTATCTATCGTCCACTCCAACTTTGGTCACTGTTTGAGATATTATGACCCAAGAGGGGCCCAAACTTACCATAAACCCATGTACTTGTTGATTAAGTAAAGTATTCCTAATTCTACTTGTATTGTAAGTACTACCACCCTAGGGTAGTCTAGGGCTAACCTAAGGTTAGCTACTACTATATATACCTTACTTTGGGTTCATTGTTAAACATTGTTCTATATGGTAAAGATATAGCCGCACAAGGCTAAACCTTCCCCACATTGTGTCAGCTGTAGTTGCAGCTAATGAAGATGCATTTATTGATGTGACCATAGCAATAGACCCTTCAGAGATGAAACCCAACTCAGGTAGCAAATTTCCGACATAAATGCCCATGACTACGATCAACGAGATCCCAACCATCATCTCCATAGCAACGTAAATTTTACTTCCTCTCAAGGGCTTTCCATTGCAAACATGCACTATCAGGCCAAACCATGTTAATATTACTGCCTTCTATCTCTCTCTTTTCTGTCTTGCTTGCTCTCAATCCCAACCACTATTCTAGTAGTAAAAAAAGCATATTTGACAGGGAATTCGTATGGACTGGAGTAATGGGTGTGTGTGTCTATGTGAGTGTGTTTTGTGCACTTTATCATTATATTTATATGATTAACTTTTTATTTTCATGAAAATATGTTTTTGTTGGGTTTATGTTAATGTAATGGCCCAAGAGGCTGAATATATTGTAAGCCCATGTGGGGCTAACTCTAGCACTTATATATACCTTACTTGAGTTCATTGTAATCAATAATTTGAGAATAGTAAAGTTGTAGTTGCTAGGGCTTTATCCCATGGACGTAGGCTATCAGGCCAACCATGTAACTCTTGTGTTTTTTCTCTTTCCTGCTTTTGCTTCTCTAAATTTTTTTATTAACGTCTTTCAAGTTGATATGAGAGCCTAAAAAAGGTTCCATAGTCTCTAACCCAACAATTCTCTCAGTGTTATTGTTGTTGTTCTCGGTTCTTGGTGGTTCGTTGCTTGTGCAACCTTCAGATCTCAGATTGTGTGTTTGCCAGTTCCTTTCTTGGTATTCGTTTTTGTTGGTGGTTTTTATTCTCAGTGGCAGACCTGTGGTGGCTTTGGACCATCCTCCTATCTCGGTTGTTGTCAAATCTTGTTGGTTGTTTGGCAGATCGCTTTGGTTGTTTGTCAAATCTCAGTTGTTATTGTGTTGTCGCTCTTGGTAGTTTTTCAATAATGGAGGTCGCTTGTTAGAGCATTGCAGTAGCCTTTCTTGATCTCGGTGGTTTTCCTCAATCTCCTTTGTTTTCTTGGTTGTTCTTGGCGGTGGGTGTCATATCTCGGTGGTTACTGTGGGGTGGTTTTTTTTCGGTGTATTTCGGCTTGCCTCGGTAGATCTGGTACTCCTTAGTTGTAGTTCTCAGTGTATTTCGGCATGTCTTGGCAGATCTGGTTCCCTCAGAGTGTATATGTTACAAGCTGGACCTATATGACTATATGCTCTAGCTTGAGGGAGAGTGTTAAAGATATTGGATTTATGTTAATGTAATAGGCCCAATATATTCTAATTTGTAAGCCCATGTAGGGCTAAACCTATCTCTTATATATACCCTACTTGGGCTTATCTTGTGGATGTTTGCCATTAGTTAAGAAGCATAGACGGTATTAACAGAGTATTAAATAATTATTAAATATATTTTTATTTTTATTTTCTATATATTATTAAGCATTTATTTTTCATATAAAGTTGAATATATATCAAATTAAGAGTAATAATGAATAACTAACCTCATCACACGCACTCCACGCATGCGATGAGGCTTCTTTTTTTATTTTGGGTTTAGAGTCATAATCTGTCATTCATCCCAGTTTTTGGATTATGACACTAAGTAATTATGATGTGAGTGGAGATGTGATTAGTGGTTACACAAATAAATGCTTTATTTAGAAACAAAGATAATTGCTTTAGAAAAAGTGTTTCAATTTGAATTTGTCTATTATTAGTGAGGTTACATGGAAATGGATTTTTAAAAAGCTAAAATTTAGGATTTTGAAAAGGAGTAAATTGTTAGGTTTAGTGTGTGCTAATTTTCTGGAAAAAATGTATCAAACATGTGTGAGACATATCTAAGTAAAAAGTGTGCACTAATTTTTAGGAAAAAGCTTGAATCTATCTAGTGGGAAGTTAAATTGAGATTTATCCGGTAGCTTTTTGTTTTTGAATTTTTTTGAATTATGATTTTAATCCTATTTTTTATTTTTTAGGAATAACGACTATATAATTAGATTGGAGCATTTTTGACATTTTCTGAAGTCATAAATAACTTTCTGAATCATCTTAATAAATAGAGATAAAATAGAGATAAAACAAATCCAAGACTATCAAATTAAGAGTAGTAATGAATAATAAAGTAAATCCATGGCTATTAAAAGATGTTTAGAAATTAGAATAAAAACCAAGATTAGAGATATTTATTAATTTTCAAATGCACTATTATTATTTAGAGCATGAATATTCTCTTTATTTAATGTCTTGCTTTTTTTTTTTTTTTTTTTTGTAATTTTTTAAAAAGGACACAACTTGGACACAAAAGTGTCCTAGCCGTGTCAAGTGTCCAATACAGGGACAAAATGGGTATGGCACCCAAAATGAAGTGTCTGTGCTTCCTAGCCCGTCAGGCTGAACCATGTAGTTCTTGTGTTTTTTTTCTTTTTCCTGCTTTTGCTTCTCTAAATTATTTTATTCTTGTTTTCCAACTGAAAGCCTCAAGATTCTTAAATGTAATTAAGTTTAAAAAAAATAAACAAAATGAAAAGTTCTTTATTATTTTTTAATTTATTTTCTAAATGACAAAAGATTTTAATAAAAAAAGAGAATACCTACGTACACCAGAGGCGTACTTGAGTAGCAAAACATCAATATCTCAAATTACAATACTCAAACATATCTAATAAATTAGAATAGGGAAGAGAGTTAAAAGCCATACTCCAATCCAGTAAAGTGTGAAGAAGAAGAGATTTAATGTCAAGTATATATCATTCACTTCCCTCAAAGAATTTCGCATTTTGTTCTCACCAACACCACATGACATAGTGTGGCATAGCCTGCAAGAAAACTATATTTCAATGTTTACCAAAAAGACCTTGCCAAGCTGAGAATAAACTAGTGACACCTTGTGGCATAACCCATAAAAGACTAAACAAATTCGACACCATTGTCCATAACTCAAAAGCTATGGGACAATGAAAAAGAAGATAATCCACGAACTCCTTACTCTTGCACATATAGCACCAATCCACAACAACAACACTGTTACTTTATAAATTATCAATGGTGAAAATCTTTCCTAAGGCTGCAGTCCTTGGAAAGAACCTAAACTAGGAGGAATCTTTGAACTCCACACAGGTTTTCAAGGAAAAAGAATACTAGGAGTCAAGGAAAGGGAAAAATAGTACTCAAACACCTTAAACCTTTACTCTTGGCTGGTTTCCAACAAAGTTTGTCGTGTCCCTCACCCTTAAGTGGCACTGAATATATTAGGTCTATAAAGGTAGTCAAAGGTTTCAACTTTTCTTCTTGGATTGCTCTAGAAATTTGAATATCGCAATGCAACATCTGGTTTGGAAATTGCTTGACTTCCACTATAGATGACTCCTTATTATGACTAATGCTATAAAGTTCCAGGTAGGCCACTTTAAGAGGACAAACACCACACCTCAAATCATGCCAAATTTTTACTCTATTACCAGCACCTACATTGAATTGGATGAATTGGGAGAAAATTGGCCAGCCTTGTCTTATGAATTTCCAAAGACTAACACCATAAGGTTCCAACACCCCTTTTGTACACCAGCCAGCCCATTCATTCCCATATTTCTCCTCTATGACCCTCCTCCAAAGTTGGTTTATCTCATTCTTATATCTCCACAACCATTTTCCCAACAAAGCTTGATTGAATCTTCACAAATTCCGAACACCCAATCCTCCAAACTTCAACAGTATACAAACTTGAGCACACTCAACCAGATGGAATTTAGAGGCCTCACCAATCCCGCTCCTTAAGAAATCCCTCTGAAGCTTCTCAATGCAGTTAGCTGTCTCCACCAGAATAGGGAAGAGTGAAAAAAAATAAGTTGGCAAACTCGCGAGAGTACTTTTAATTAAGGTTACCTTGCCCCCCCTCCCCTTTGATAAATATAATAACTTTCAACCCGCTAATCTATGCTCAAGTTTCTCAAGAATAGGGTTCCGAATTGTCCTTTCCTTGAATTTAGCACCGAAGGGAAGCCCCAAATATTTCATTGGAAGCGAGGACTGTCTACAACCCAACACAGCCGCTAGCTCCCCCATGAAAATTTGTTAAAAGAAGAAACCCATTATTCTCAGTGTCTTTGACTTGATGTGAGACCTCTTAATGTTCTAATAAATGTCACTGTCAGTAGTAGTTGACTAATTTTAGAAGAATCAGAGGGCTCTGCCTTTGTGTCGGATGTGGTGAATTTGGAATAAAGACAACAGCTTTAGCTTCTACTTATGAGTTTCAAGATTGGTTTATTTGATCTTACAATCTTGATTTTTAGATCATTCATCATTTGGTTCTTTGTTGTTTTTGTATTTTATTTTTACATTTAACCTTAAGAACCAATTAATCTTAGCTGGACTTGTATATGAGAAATTAGCCAGATACTTGGGCTTTGCTCATTTTCCTCTTTTTGATAACATTCTTATGGAAAAGAATATTCTTTGTATAATGTATATCTGATATATACCTTTTTCTTTTCTTTCATTTTTAATGATATATCTGATATATACCATTGTAACATATGATACAACTTTATAAGAGTTGGATTCAGAATGATATTTCTTGCGGCATTCTTGTTGTTGATACTGGTGAATGAGATTCTGATAATTATGTGATACAAAAGAAAATGCTCTATTAAGGCTTTCTCTATTTGGGTGCTAAAATACAATTTTGAATTTTTGGTTAGTGTCCTTTGGTGTTACAGCTGTCATATTGATTTTGTACATCTGTTATTTGAACTGTTAATTGTTTGTTGATATTCTGATCCGTTTCTTTTCATTCATAGGCCACACTTGGCCTTGCCATGGACATTCTTTTGTCTGAGGAGAATGGATGGGTTGAGCTTCAGCAAGGAGTAGGCCGCCTCATAAATGCCATTGTTGCTGTTCTTGGTCCTGAACTTGCTCCAGGAAGCATTTTCTTTTCACGCTGCAAGGTATTTTTCTTCCGAGTTTTCAATTACCTTACGACGTCTTGTTGGGATGCTTTTGAAATATTCTTTATGGAGACATACTGAGCAATGTTCTAAGCTCTTATAAGCTGAACTTATCATCTTATCATTTTGGTTAGTTTTGTCATCGTCATCATATTCATTATTATATTGATACTTATTGGTTTATGATTGTGGATGATATACTGGTTATAAATTTTGTGTCCAGTCTGTTGTTGCAGAGATAACCTGCCAAGAAACAGCAACAATACTTGAGTATGTGATCCATTTTGTTTTCTTCCTTTTCTTGCTTAATTTTTTTTTTCTACTATTGGTTTCAATCCTTGGGGGTGACTTCAGTTAAAACCCATTTTTATCATTATTTCCCTAATTTTATTATTGTTAGAAGTTTTTAATCTGTTGACTATTGTTCTTGCAGGAGTGTACGCTTTACACAACAACTTGTCCTTTTTGCACCACAAGCTGTGTCAGTGCACTTGCATGTTCAAACTCTTCTCCCGACACTATCCTCAAGACAGGTTTTGTTCCTTGATGAGATAAGTGCTTGAATGCTATGTGGTTTGATTCTTTTCACTGTTGTAATTTGTCCTTTCTCTTTTGGAAAAAAAAAATTGAACAGCCAACTTTAAGGCATCTTGCTGTCTCTACTCTGCGACATCTCATAGAAAAGGATCCGGTATGTCCCTAATCTCTCTTATCCAATCTACTAAGCCTTGTTCCGATGAGTCAGATCTTTGTACTGATACTATTTTTTGCAGGTTTCCATCATTGATGAGCAAATAGAAGATAATTTGTTCCATATGCTGGATGAAGAAACTGATTCTGAGTATGTCAAGATAACACTTCTATTTGTGTTTCCCTAGGCCTCGTTTGTTTTGACGTAAAATATTTTCCAAAAAATGTTTTTCTCTTTTTTGGGTAAGGGTGGAAATTTGTGTTCACAACTCGTGTTTATGTCATCGCGACTCGTAATTATTCAAGTATATTGGTCTACATGAACACAACATGTTTATTAATCATGTTGGGGTCCAACCCTAACATGACTTGTTTATTAAGAGGGTTGGCACGACATGACTGACATAACTTGTTTAATAAAGAGGTCGTGATGGTTAGCATGACCTGACATGATCCATTTAATAAATATGGTTGTTTTAGGGTCAGGTTAACCCAAATTACCTGACATGAATTGAATTGTTAGCAAATTGCAAATTTGATTGTACACACATTATATAACTTGTGGATGACTAGATTCCAAACAAAGCCAGCAACAATTAAAATATAATGATAACTAGTAATTTAGAAATAACAACAAAAGGTAATCTGTGGCAAAGTCAGACTTTTTTCTTAGGGGGGACCAACGTGCAAAAACTAATATAAAATTTTTATTTTTCAAAGAAAATACAAGGAGGAAGGGTTTTTTCAAAACCCAGGGGGTGCCATGGCCCCCCCTCCCGCCGCCAGTGAAGATAATATAAGTACTGCCATAAAATGAAATTACAAGCCCAAGTTCCATATTACAAGGCCAAATTCCATAATAATAATAATAACAGTTTTTCATATGTTTAGAAAAATAGTGTTATCTTTCTAGAAGGAAAGTCAAACCTAATGATCTAAGTTATTTAGTCGGGCTTCCAGAATCTATATCTTCTCACGCGGCCAATGTATATAGTCATGCATGAAGTCGAACCTTATGATCTAAGTTATTTAGTCAGGCTTCCAGAATCTATGTCTTCTCACATGGTCAGTGTATGTAGGCATGCATGGCTTGAGACTAGGATATGTATCTTTCATCTTATCTTCTTCAGTGTTCTTCTGATGATTGATTTTCATGTTATATTTTTTCTATCTTGTTATGCATGCATCGGTTAGGTTCTTGCTACTACTATTGGATTAGTTAGTATCATTGGCTTGTCTTTCTGATCAGCTTTTCTGTCATCCATTAGTTATAGAAATTACATCATCTTTTCCTATATACATTGTGTGTTAGGAATCTGGTGGTTCCTAATGGGGATGGATAGGAATTATAGGGGGATTGAGGAGAATTGTAGGGAAATTGACTTAATTCAAGGTAGTTACCCTCCTTAGAGAAAGAGAGAGATTAAGAGAGAGAGAGAGAGAGAGAGATGTACTAATGCACTAAGAAGTTGGTTTATTCTTTTTATTGATATCTCATATTAGATTACAATCATGTATTTATAGGAGACTAGCTCTAATCTCATTGGCCCACATGGCCTCATCCTATTGGTTCTATTATTCGCCATGTGTATTAATAATTACAACATTTGCTAAATGTGATTAACATGTTTAGAATTGTAACTAACTAACTAAATCTCAATACAACAATCATTATCCATATGCTTATAGCATTCATAACATTGTGAAGGGGATAGAACTGACCACCATGAAGTGATTGCTATCATAATTTTTTGGGTCATAATAAGTTCCATCTAATCTTGTAGGATTGGGAGTCTGGCTCGTACCACAATTATGCGATTGCTATATGCATCATGCCCTTTACGTCCATCTCATTGGATATCAATATGTCGTAACATGGTAAGCTCTTTTCCTCCCCTAAAATGTGTATTTTCTTGCATATCATCTAATGCTTTAAAATTGTACAACCAAATAATACGATCCAATTTGTCTAAAGAAACAATCTCTAGGTTAAAACTAGGAAGTGGAAATTAGTTAACTACGTGGAATATTGAATGCCTTCTTGAAAATAGTTTTTTTTTTTTTTTTTTTTTTCTTATGATTTAAAGAATTTGTATATATTTTTATCCAAATAATCGGAGTGAGAACTCATTTATCATGGAGTGCTTATTTTGAATCCATGTAATCATCTATATGTTGTAGATAGAAGTTTAGTGCTATCCTCTGCGGATTTATTCTCTGTGAAATAGGTTCATAGATTTGTTGATTTTGATTCCTCCAACTGTGTTCATAAAAGGCTAGAGTCCTGATGTGGGGCTTTAAAAATGCTTAATGATGGTTTTTCCTGTGACAAGATGGGCTAACTTGTACTGCGATGCATTGTTTTTAAATGCACTTCCAAGGGGGAAATGTTCTTACATAATCATGGTTTGTGGTATGATTACATAGTGTTAGGTATACATACTTCAGATGTTGCACCTGGTTTTCTGCATGGTAGATGTCAGCCAAAACATTATAATATATATTTTTTTCTCCTTTAAGGAAAAGGAAAAGTTGAGGGGTCATTTAAATTGTAAAAGATATTTTTGCTATAGAAATATAAACACTAATTGAATGAACTTTTTAACGTTTACCCAGGTTCTTGCTATGTCAACAAGGAGAACTGAACATAATAAATATATAGTAAAGGATCCGTCAAATGATCCAGATGGTGACACAAGGATAAATTTTGGAGAAGATGATGAAACCATGGTTTCTAGCTCTGAAGGCATGCCAAGACAAGGCTATAAATTTGAATCTGCCAGCATAATGCGTAATAGGGAGAAACACCTCAGATATCGAACCAGGGTTTTTGCTGCTGAGTATGTGATGCCTTTTCTCTACATCTCTCTCTTTTCTTTTCTTATTTCTTTTTTTCTTTTCGTTTATCTTATTTTTTTTATTTGTAGTTTACATTTGAATTCATTATACACATTCCACACACACGGGTGCCTGTGCATATATTTCTATACAATGTACTATCTGTTTTTCTTTGAATGAAATGAAATGCATACATCTACATTGAGATTTGTGGGGTCCTTGAGTTTTATCTTTATTTCTCATAGACAGACATTCATGTTAAAAATAATATCTCTGGAGCTTGGGTGAACATTATGTCACATAATTTAGTTTCTTATTTCCATAGCTGTTTACCTTTTCCCCTTTTTCCTTTAATATATTTTATTAAGCTCATATATAAAATTTCCTTGTTTACATCACTATAAGAAACTGAATGTATGTCCTCAATTGTTCAGAATCAATTGTTTCTTATTTGAATTTGAATTTGACGTGTTACTATTTAACTCTGACTGATTCAATTGGCTTATGAGCATTGAGGATATTAGTTGTTCTCTTTTGGAATTCTTAGATCTTTGTCATATTAGGTCTTAGTTTGTTGGATAGCTCTTGTATACTTCCGTGTAATTGGCTTTGTCCCTTTCTCTTTTTAATAAAATTTATTAATTATATATTAAGAAAAAAACTATTGAACTTCAACTGATGAGTCTTACAACCATAAATTTCTTAAACAATTGTCTTCAACACATTCTTTTGTTTCATTTGTTCCCTTCATTTGTATATTATCTGCCGGTGGCTCTAGCTCAGTTATGTGGGGTTTATCTGGGTTGCACCTATCTGTGCTTCTAAGAACTATTTATCACAAAGGAAATTAAGAAAGCTAGCTATTCTCCCTAAGCATAAATTTTAGACCAGCATAATATCCATATTCTATGCTTGTCTTAAAGCTATACTGTATATCAATTGTCCAACCAACACCCCTAACCCTTACTTAGACCCCTCCCACCTTTCAAAGCCATAATGTGTGTGTGCATGCATGTATGTATCCATCATGAGGTTATCTAATTATATGTTTGTATGTATATGTATATATGTGTGTGCACGTGCGTGTGTGCGCACACATTATTCATCAAGGGGTTATCTAATTTTTGTTATTTTTTGTACATAGGTGTTTGAGTCATCTACCCAGAGCTGTGGGAAAGAATCCAGCTCATTTTGACCTCTCTTTGGCAAGGAAACAATCTGCGAATGGACAAGTTTCTTGTGATTGGCTAGTACTCCATGTACAAGAGTTAATATCACTTGCTTATCAGGTGCTTAATATGAACCCACAAGCATATCATATAACTTAAAAGGAATGCATGTTAAAGATGACATATTTCCCCTCTTATTCCTTGTCTCAGATAAGCACAATCCAGTTTGAAAACATGCAGCCAATTGGTGTCGGGCTTCTGAGTACAATTATGGATAAGGTACATCAGTGTGAAAATTCTAGATGAAGATTGCTAGTTCAGAAATTTCTTCCTTCTTTTTCCTTTGACTGGAGCAAATTTTTGTCATTAATTTTTTTCTGTATCTTTCCTTCTCTTTATTTTTCTCTAAATTCTACCCAGGCTAAGTTTTATTTTAATTTAGTTTTATTTCTTCTTGGACATCAATTGTATTATTATTTCAGGTGCTAGTAGTTTATTAGGTTATTAGTATTTTATTTCCTAGAAGTAAGGACATTTTTTGCAATAAGTCAATAGGGTTTCGTATGACAGTCAGAATTAGGGTTTAGTACTCCTACATAAGCTAAGTATTGTGCTGCTATCAAGGAAGATTATTTTGGTGGATTAAACTTCGATTGATATCTCTCTATAGTTTGGTGCCAACTCCAATCAATCCTAGGTTCAAACTCCTAGTGTTTTTTCTTCGCATGGCCTCGACGCCTAGGTAATTTATCTTTCATTTTCTTGTTCTGCATTGTTCTGGGGTTGTCCTGAGCCAAATTTGGTGTCAGTGCACATTCGAATCGATTGCAGCTTCGCTGCAAAATTTTTTAAAAATAATAATAATCCTAGTTGCGTCATCAATCTGCCACGAACCCAGCTCCCAGCATCCACACCAGCAACCAAAAAAAAATCCTGATTACACACACCGTCGCCAACAATCCAGTTGACCCACATCTTGAATCATCCAATGTCTTCATTGCTAGTATCTACCAACGATTCCTCTTGACTGTTCTCACACCGTCAATCGGCTTTCATCAGCCCCCGTGAGTTGTCACTCCAACTGTTTGTCTCTTCGTACCTCGCCATCACCCAAAGTCCATCAGGAAGCCGCCACAAGTGTTGTCACCGCCAAACAGTAAACCACTGCTTCAAATCTATGCATTGAAGGACTCAGCTTTCTAAAGATCTAGACCCGATCAGTCTTAACGAGTCGAAGCTGACCCATGAGTACCAGTTGGGTCACAAGGGCCCATTATTGTTGTGATTTTCACTTGAGGCTGGCACATTCAGATATTTGTGGGGTGCCTTTGAAGACTCAACCCGACTTCAATAAACCTGTCCAGTACTTGATCCGAGTAAAAAGGGAAAAGAAAAAAACAGAAGACCCCAACCCGTGGTTTACTGTTTGGACTTATGGCCTTAAGTTAAACAATCTAAGTTCTTATAAAATTTTTGTTGAAGCTTATTCTTTTAGTGAGCCATAGTAATCTCAAATATACCTTATTTTGATGGTCATAGAGATCAATTTCCATGGAGTTTTGTCAATTGGTTAAATGAGATGGAACAATTCTTAGAACAACCGAGTTTTGCAGACAACACAAAAGTCAAGTTTGTAAAGTTGAAGCTAATAGGTGGAGCTCAAGTTTTTTGGGAGGGTCTCAAATATCACCGCTTTATGATTTACAAAACTGTCATTACTGATTGGGATGACATGAAAGAAAAAAAGTTCGAGATGAATATATACCACAATGCCTTTGGGCAAAATATCTACCCCAATCTCAGTATTCCGATTTTCAAGATCATAGAGATAATTTGGGGTAATGGAATAGTCAGTCAGTTGCATAATTTGACTAATCTTCTTATGGTAATTTTCAAGAACGAAGAGACAGTATAAGACAATCAAACAGCCAACCCATTGCACGATTTGAAGACAAGATGAGTATTCGTGCAGTTCCTAGTCCTGAGTCCACTCCAACATGGTTTACACTGCAACAAGCCTTAGAGAACATGGGAAGAGCCCTCTAATACCTTTATGTACAATATTAAGACATGATAGCACAACTTTCACAAATTGACATTTGACTTGAGTCTGTTGAGAAGTCCTTCCAAAGAAAGACCAATAACCTCAAAGGTAAAAACCTCACACATGAGAGCCAATATTGTTGAGCCACCAAAATTTTGTGCTGAAATTGAGGTACAAGTGTTGATAGATGTTGCTTAAATACTCGTGAAACAAGGAGATCCTATTGAAGAGCCTAAACATCAACGTAAAATATCTAAACCATGTCTACCAGAGTTATTTCCACTTGTTCAAGTGTCAGATATATTGCCTACTGTTGAAATAGAAGATTCCACTATACTTGATGAAGAGAAGGTTCTACAAGAGAGTAATAAATTAGTGGGTGCACATGATGTGAAATTTAAATTTGATGAATGTGCTACTGATCAGCCCTTCATTGTGGAAAAGTTAGATGCAACAATTCTTCCTGTGGCGGAAGAGACGATTGTCTCATTTCCAACGCTTATTTCACACATTGATTTTTGTAATTCCATATAATTTAATGACGTGGAGTACAAGGTTTCTCTATTTTAGGTGCTTGCAAAGGTAATACAAGAATTGAAGTACCCAGTGCTAGAACTCTTATCCTTCCACACTTCAAAACTCGAGGTTAACTGCTTTGGAGGCAATAACTGCTTTGTGCTTTCTAAGTATTATCTGACTAACCTCAAAATGCTTTGCTCACAGGCCCCTGATTTACTTGAGTTTCTGTTCTAAAGGTTGCTATCGTCTTTACTAAAAAAAAAAAAAAAACTCAAGGTTAAGTTTTCTCCAAATGAGGATGATGTAGGAAGTGCAAGCAAATATTTAGTTTAATTTAGTTTTATTTATTGTGGAGATCAATTGTATTTTTATTTTAGGTCTTAGTAGTTTATCCGGTTATTAGTATTTTATTTTCTAGAAGGAAGGATAATTTTGTAACAAGTCATTAGTTTTTCCTACGACAGTTAGGCTTAGGATTTAGTACACCTATATAATGATGGAAATCAAGATCAGTTGACTGAGAAATGAAATAGATCTGCATTAAAATTAAGAATCAAAGCTGGAATTACAGAGAAAATGACTGGAAAAACAGAGTTTCTGTCCAGGTCTGAAATAAAGTTAAATTTACATGAAAAAACTGCTTCTACTCTTACATAATAAGCCTATTTATAATCTTTAACTACTGGGAAATAAACTAGCTAACAGTTACATCTAGGCAGGCTATCACATCATAAGTCAAAGCTGAAATTAATGAGAATATATGGTAGATCTAAGAAGTCAAAATAAGGGGCTGCCTGCCTGCCCTAATAGGTCAGAAATGGTGGCTGGTTGTTTTGGCTTCAGAGTAGGGGGGGGGGGGGGGGGGGGGGGGGGATGGGTTGGGTTGGTTGGTTTGCTGGCCTAAGGTAGAGGGTGACTACATCATATAATCTCAGTATTGTACTCCTATCAATGGAGATTGTTTTGATGAATAAAATTTCAATTAAAATTGTCTCCATGGTCTGGTGCCGACTCTAGCCAACCCTAGGTGCTGACTGCTATGTTCTATCTTTATTTCTTGCTCTTTTAATTTCCTTGTTGAATTGTTCTGGCTTGTTCAGCATCATATTGAATAATGAAAATTTATACTACAACTTTTATGCTGCCATTGTGCTGCTGTGGTGATGAGAAGTGACAATTGTTAAACTTGAGACTCAAACATAACTTTAGGATGTGAAATTGGAGATCTTAAGCTCAATGCCACATTGATGTAAATGTTCAAGATGTAGGTTTTGGCTGTTACAAAAAAAAAAACGAACTATGCAGGATAGGAGTAACTTCACAGTGTCAAACGTGATAGTCACTCAATGCTAAAAATTATTATGGTAGATCATGAGGTAAATATCTTTGAAGGTGACAGATTATTTGTGATTGTTCTACTTCAATCTATAATACAATAATAAACATAAAAGTTTCTCTTTAGGCAGTGGTTCCAGATACCTGAGGCTTAACTTGACATTCCAATGTTACTTCCACACTCATGAAATGAAGTAATATTACCAGTTTTGCATTCATTTTCTTACATTTTGCCCACTTTAAAAGGATAACAAGAAAGGAAAATAAAATACAGAAAGAGGAGGGAAAAAAAAACTACGACGACTTTTGAGTTTGAACGATTTCTCGTTCCTGACTGCTATTAGAGGATGAGTTAAAATAGCAATTTAAAGACTCATATACTTCCAGTAAACTAGGTGGCACTAATGTACTGCAGTACTTTGCTACTTTTTTAGTCCGTTACTATTGTTTGGTGGCAATCAGTTGAGGAAGTCTATGGATTATATCTTGGAGCTTGCTTTGCATTTTATTCTTCGCTTGGTTTTTGGTAGTAATTTTTAGTATCCATTGAAAGTTGAATTGTTTCTGTTGTGATTTTGGCGTACAGTTTGAAAGGGTACCTGATCCTGAGCTTCCAGGACACCTTCTACTTGAACAGTATCAGGTACGTTAACAAGGTTTTTCTTTCTTTTTTTTTTCTTTTTTTTTTTCATATGTATATTGTTGTATAACTTCTGTGATTCACGAATCTCGATTAATTTAGATTTTATGTATGTAGGCCCAACTGGTATCTGCAGTTCGCACTGCCTTGGACACATCTGCAGGCCCTATTCTATTGGAGGCAGGCTTACAGCTGGCTACTAAGGTTAACAGCATAGACATATCATTTTTTTTTTTTTTTTTCATTCATTTCATTCCAATTGAGTGATGTATTTGAAATGCAATGACACGTGTATGAAAAACAAAATCCCAGATATTGACAAGCGGAATAATTAGTGGTGATCAAGTTGCAGTTAAACGCATATTTTCCTTGATTTCACGCCCATTGAATGAGTTCAAGGAACTCTATTATCCTTCTTTTGCTGAATGGGTCTCATGCAAGGTATAACCATTCCATTCTTCTTCAGATTTCATGCACACTTTTTCCTGTCATGATTTTTATTATCTGGCATACAGCTGTTCATTAAGATGAAAATTCTTTTACTAATATCTTAATAATAAAGTAGATCAAGATAAGACTTCTGGCTGCTCATGCCTCTCTCAAGTGTTATACATATGCATTTTTGAGGAGACACCATAGTGGGATTCCAGATGAATATCTGGCATTGTTACCTTTATTTTCAAAGAGCTCAAGTATACTGGGGAAGTACTGGATCCGGGTATTGAAGGATTACAGCTATATTTGCCTTTGTTTGCATCTCAAGAAGAATGTAAGCTAACTGTTTCCTTTTTCACTACCATCCTTCACCTTAAAGAGATTAAAATTTCATATAGATTTACCTATTCTAATGTCTTTAGACTTCATGGCATACTTCTTACAGTGGAATCCGTTCCTTGATGGAATCCAATCGCCTTTGGTTTCTTCAAAGTTGCAGCCTTGTTTGGAAGAATCCTGGCCCGTAATTTTGCAAGCACTTGTACTGGATGCAGTTCCTCTGAATCTTGAAGCCATTGAACATTCCACAGCGACCGTTGAGAATATGGCAAGAAGCTTAGTATCTGGGTATAGCATGGTTGAACTAGAGTTAGGAGAATTTAGGTTTCTATGGGGCTTTGCTCTGCTTGTTCTTTTTCAGGGACAGCATCTAACACTTGGTGAATCTAAATTGTTGTTAACATTTGCTAAAGCAATACATGCCGAAGACTCACCAATTGAAGAAATGGATCCCCCGGGGTTGAGCTTATATGAAATTGTGCTACCGGTGTTCCAGTGTCTCTCTACTGAAAGATTTTTTAGTGGTGGATTTCTTACTATGGATATTAGCGGAGAATTGTTGCAGGTGGTGATCTTTCTCCATCCTTTTTTTATTTATTTTATATATATATATATATATATATAATAATAATAATTCAATAGTTACAACAATGGGGGAGGGAGGGATTCAAGTTCTCCTAATAAATGAGAGTAGGTTATGCCACTGAGCTGTAAGGCTCTTTGGTCTTTCTCCGTTCCTTTTGTCTTTTTAACCTGTGTAAAAAAGGTATGTTTGGGGCCAATTAGCTATGGATCAACTGGCCCTACTCTTCCATAATAATGAATTGAAGGTTGAGGTCATGGGTTCAAGATCTACTGGGTGTGTAATTTACCAATAAAAAGAGAAAAAAAAAAAGTTTTGTTTGGGCATCTAGTGCAGACTGCAGAGTGAATTGACACATTTAGTCTCATAGGATTTTCATGTTTGAACATATTATCTTGAACTGGAACATTCTGAAATGAAAATATTTGACACATTCTGAAATCATAAATAGATCACATGCCAATGTATCCATGGTGGCTAAATTGTTCTTCAATGGGCCCAGTTTTTGTGTAAGATTATAACAATGATGTTTTGTGCCTTTCAAAGGTTCTGTTCATTTTTATTGAGATGACCAACATTCCCTTTTTCTTTCAATGCATCATCTCTCCGACATTTATCATACTTCTCAAAATTTTAAGTGACTTTATTAGTTTCTAATTATAGGGGAAAGAATTAATGGAGGCATACACTTGGCTGAATAGTAGAGTATAGTACAGCATATGATTTGAAAACTTCTTTTATAACTCAATAGTTACAATTGGGTTGAGGGGGGGTGATTTGAACCTTGGACATTTCCGTTGGAAATACTAGGAGGTGACAACATGCTTTTGTATCCCATTTCATGTCCTAAATTTGATAATATTATTCTGAAACTGCTAAAGGCTTGGTTGAGTAGTTGGAAACTGCTTTATTGTGATCTTCATCAATACAGTTACCAGTGCAAGTGGGAGAACCAAACTTCTCAAAACTTCTAACATTGACTCTTGTTGTAGATAAAGTCTGACACATTAATAATGAGACCCACTGCTCTTAGTTTCCATCTTGTCACTTCAAATTTTTTATGAAATTATAACTACACACACACACACACATCTCTTGATTGTACTATTTGACTACTTTGTCATCTTTTTGCATAAAATACCCCTTTTTTTTTATAAATACTCCTTACTTATCAAAATAAGATTATATATATATATATATATATATGTTTTAATAAGTAATAAATTTTTATTTAAGAAAAGGAATCACCTCATGTACATAGGAATCTACACAAAAATAATTTCTGTATTTGAATTTTCTGCATGCCCTAAGCCTGTCTAAAATATGTCATGATTTGTTTGTGCCATGTAAAGAGTTAAGACCCCTCATGTCCTATGGTACTTGGTATATTCATAGATCTATGTGTTTGTGAGAAGTTGAAGAATGTAATGTCTCCCCATTGAACTATATTGTTGATTCTTTCCTCAATACATAAGTGTGATACATAGCAACAATAACAAATCAGTCCTATTTGGGCTTTCCACTAGCTACTTTTAAAACCCTAAATGGATGCCTTCGCTAGTTTCATTACTGTGTTGAATGGATACAAATATGACATTCTGAATAATTAATTACTTTTAACTGCTAGCTTTCATTTTGTGTGCCCTTAGAAAATGCAAGGTCATCAACTCACCTGGTTTTTGGGTCTCATTTCATGTTTCCTCTTTGCAACCTGTGCTTTGAATCAAATCTAACCAGGATGGATGGCTGCCTTCATATATTCAATCCTAGAATGACTCTTTTTGTGCTTAAAATTATGGGATATATTCAAATGGATGCTTAAAATTTTTTTATTGCATGCAGGTGTTATCATACTGCACATACATGGATAATTCATTTAACAGTCTTGCAATATCTGTTCTATCACAGGTAAAGATTAATATGCATTTTCTTTTTGAAGTTAAAATTTACCAAAACCTCAAATAATACACATGGGAGCTACATCACCAATTGGTTCGGATTGTTTTCTTTTTGATTTGCCATTGTTAGCTTTCAGAAATGTAAAAATGTGGTCAGTATATAGTCCTACTATGTTTTCCAATTCTTATGCATAAATCCAGTTTACCATGAAACAAATGTTATTAACACCCATATCCACTTTCCAGATTTAGTGTTTTGTATTGATTTTTATATATGGATTTACAGAGTATTGGCTTCTTCTTGTAACTTTGATGGACTCCTGTATGATTTGATCAGATGGGTGTTCTATAACAAAGTTATTTGTATATCTATAAACTGCTATATAGTTTTTATCTGTCTGAGATTTACTTCACAACTTTGATTTATTTGCATGTATATGCCAACTTGGTTTTCAAGAGAGGTGCTGAGTTATTTGCTTCATATTTTTACAACAGATTGTGCAGAACTGCCCTGAAGAATTTCTTGAAGCAGAAAATTTTTCTTACATGACAATGGAACTTTGTTTGGCTTACTTCTTTAAATTGTTTCAATGGTAACCAATGTTTCACGGAGATTGGATTTCATTTTAGTGTTTTCCTTTTGTTTTATCTGGAAAAAATTTGATGAGATGTATTCATAGAAATCTCCTTGGCTAACTAGTTCCAACCTTTCTGAGCTCAGTACCAGTGCAACTTCACCAGATCAGCCAAACTGGGTGGAATTGATCTCAACATTACTTTTTACTGCAAAGACACTGTTGAAGCGTTTTGAAACTAAGGTAGGTTTCGTGTGTCCATGATTAAAATATTTTTTTAACTTTCTTAATTGTGGTGTTTGTGTTCCATCTTCTTACTGAGTTGCATGTCTTAGTTGCAGAAGCAGTTGGAATCAGTGGTGTTGGCGTTTCTTTTAATTGGTTACAAGTGCATTAGAGAAGCCCCTACTGAATTATGCTTCTCCAAAGTTATTGATTTTGTCAAGTGCACTACTTTGTCATTGGAGAAACTTATTGGTGGTGAGCATTTCAAAGTTACAGATTTGACCAATGCTTAGTTTTATTTGCTACTAACTATATATGTCATTTTAACCTAACCTGTACAGCATATAATTTTTAATTTTAGAATTGTAAGCTTTTGTTTTTTTAAAGTCACTATAACAATATTAATAAGAATGATTTTACTCAATTACAATTCAGGTTTTAAGTGACTACATTTCTTGGATATAGATGAAAACATTTTTTTTTTAGCTTGTTTCATGGTAAACCAGTTTATAGTTTAAAACTTTTGATGCTTTAATCCTTCTATATGGAATATTGGGATTATTTTAAAGGTTTAAGACAGATAAATGCAGTTCATCACGTGTCAGTTGGTGTGAAACATGCCAGTCTTTTTTGCTAGGCTCCAACATGCCAATTAAAGACATGAAGATGCATTGAATTACTACATTTGGTCTTGCATTTGTTACACTGCATCAGTGCTTCTCTCTATTCTAATTAATTAGTTCTGGATGTGATTAAATGGTTATCTGAAGCATTTAGCATTTGTGCTGCAGATAATTCAAAACTTGGTGACGATGGTATTCTCCCTCTCAGAACAGTTATTGGGACTTGTCTGGATGTGATTACTAATTTGACTACGGATTTCATTGAGGACATCCATCTGCTGGAGTATAAGAGATCGGACTTGCGAAAACTACATCAAATGAAAATTGCTTTCTCAGTTGAACTAACTATATCATTTGCCAAGCTGGTTCATGAAATTGAAGGTCTTGATGAGAGTGAAGGCAGTGATCCCGTCTATTTTACACTGTTCAAGTGTTGCACTGAATGCATCCGAACTTTACTCGCTGATTCAAGTATACTGGTAAATAGATGCGTATAATATCTAGGTGTGGTCATAGGTGTTATGTAGACCAGTATGACAAATAATGGAATTTTCTTTCACACAGGTTCAAGCAATTGGTTTACAAGTGCTTAAAAGTAGCGTTCAGAAAGGCACCATTGAAGACAGTGCTTTTGTAATATTTTTGGTTGGAGAGCATATTAGAGATATTTTCACCATAATCCAGAAGACATTAAAGGTATTTTTTGTTGTTGTTATTTTGCTTCTAAACCAAAGATTATAACACTTTCACTTGTTCAACTTCAGCTTCTTATCATTCTAACAGATTTGTGCTATGCTATTGATGACAGAAACCTCTAACCAAAGAATCAGTAACCATTGTCAGTGAGTGCTTGAGAATCTTAGTGCTCCTTCAGACACTGTCCAAAGGTAGTGAATCTCAGAGAAGTTTTATGAATTTGCTTTTTGAAGCCATCATCATGGTTTTCTTGGCAACAGAAGATGGAATTTCTAAGGTAATATAAATAAGAGGCTTCTAAAGTTGAACACAATTCTTTAATTTGATTTTTTTTCTAATTATGTATGATTATTACAGGAAGTCGGTGACATAAGAAGCATCGCTGTAAAGCTTGTTTCTCACCTAGCTCAAATCCCTTCCTCAGCAGTTCACTTCAAGGATGTCCTGTTGTCAATGCCTCCAATGCACAGGCAGCAACTTCAGGTGCTCTTCTTGTTATACGTACATACGCACATATACATACATACGTACATGCATAGATGTGTATGTATATGCACATACCTTCATATGCACGCATACCTTCATATGCATATATAACACGTGGGAGTGTGTTACAAACACATACATCGACGTATTTATCCATGTATCTATATTTTTGATAAGAAGGAAATAGGAAAAAGAAAAAATCCCAAGGTTTGATCCCAATTTCAAATTGAAATATGTGTTTATAATTTCATCAGTTAAAATCTTATAGTTTAACAATTGATTCAATATGGGTTGTGTGATAACACTCACAAATTTGAACAAATAATAGTAAAGACAGATAAAAAAAAAGTAACAAGCACAATAATTTCATGGTTCAGCACAGTAAGATCAAATAAACTATACACAATAAGAATTATAATGCTCAACCTCTCAGTCACTCACGTTGGAGAACTCTTATGTTTTCTATTACTCTTATGGCTTGCGTGGCTCACACATGGGTTTCTTTCAACCCTAAGAAACTATTAAGCTGCTATTAAAAGAAACCCATTTGTGGTAGTGAGACAATTTTAGAGTTAGTATGGTATATGATAGAATAGAATGGCCGAAACAAATACATGTGGCTGACCTTGATTAGTCTATTGAGAATCTATAATCGATCCCAGAATTTTGGGACTAAGGCATGGTTGTTGTTGTATGTTATCTGGTAGAGATGTTAATTTCTTTATGACAGACTTTGCCCATGCCGATTGAGGAAGTTTCTATTTGACTTCCCATTTCTTTTTTTCAGGGGGTTATTCGTGCTTCTGTAACACAAGATCATGATGCAACACAAATGAAGGCTGTGACACCATCGTTAGAGATAAAATTACCAATTTTGACAGATGGAAGTAGGGAAAAACAATCCCAACCATTGGCCACCACGATACACTCAGATAGCATGGAAGAGGATGAAGAGGATGAGGATAACTGGGATAATTTCCAGTCTTTTCCTGCATCTACAAATCCGGCTGGAAATGACTCAAAAGTAGAGAGTGTTGCAAAGGACCCTGGCCTGGTTCAAAATTCTTCCAATCTGAAAAATAATACTGGAAGTGAAGACTTTCAAGAATACTCTACTTCCCAACCTCACAACAATGTGAAAGAGATCAACAATGCAGAGCATCAAGAGGCTGGTGAAGAAGTCATATCTGATAGGCCTGGCAGTCTGGTGTCTCTGCAGAGTGATGCACCAAGTGGCGGAATCGGGATGCATGAAGCCAGTGATTTCCAAACTAACAGTAGTATTAAGCCATGTGATGATCAGCCTGAGGAAAAAGAGGAAGTGGTTCAAAGCCAAGAGAGAGATGAAACAGTAGTTTCAAGCCACGAGAATGAACAAATATCATCAGATCTTCAACATGAGGTGAGAAATGAGAACCCAGATAACAATGTTGATCAGATATTAGCAGATTCTCTGCCTCTTGAAGACATTTCTAGTGAAACTCATGGAGAAGGAAATTGAGAAAACTAAGAGAAAACAACATGAAGATGCCAGAAAGAAAATGACGGCTGAAAATAATAGCAGTGACCTCTGGCAACAAGACACGAGGTGTTTGAAATTATTAAGTTGCGAAATTGTAGCTTTTCTCTTACTCCCTGCACGGTACTACTAATTATTTAAGGTGTAAATAAAAGATTATTTGTCTGATATGGAGGAAGCCTCCGTTTAGTTCTTAAAAATATAAGAGTACGCCGGCTAAAAAGGACGAGGAAGTTTAAACTTAAATGCATTAATTGTTTTATTATTAAGAGAATTAGTGTAGCGAACTCAATATTGAACTAAAGCATGTTACCTTTTAAACAATTTGTGATAGAGGGAGTCCTTTTTATTCAATTTTCTCTACGTTTTCTTCTTATTTTTATGGTAGATAAATGTGATGGTATATCACCAACTACACGACCTCTAACCCATAAAAACAAGAAAAATACCTCTCTATAAATAAGAGGTATACCAACTGAATGAGGACTAGATTCACGAGTAGAGTAGAAACCCCTTAGAGCTGTCCTTTATTTTTTTGCATATTTTTATCATACATCCCCCCCATTATCACACAAATCACCATTAGTTTTCTAGGATTTCTTGCGTCAATCATCATCAAACAAGTAAGATTCAACTACGAACATCCATTTTCTTGAGAAACCATAACGGGTGGAGATCTCAGCCCATATAAAGCGAAGATTAAGTGCAACCCTGCGAGAGAAGAAAACCAACAATCTACCACAGGGCTACCAATACCATCATTCGTAAACCAGGAACTGCATGCATGTATTGTTCCTTCCCAAGATTTTAATCTATAATCTATATATACCATAAAATTGAAACCTTAACTTTTTGTTGACCTCTTGAGAGTGTGCCACCTTAGCTTTGCAGCCTCCACAATTTTTCACCTCATTGCTACTTTCTTTTTATGATTGTCCTCTGCATAATTGGCCATACTAATTGGTTATCAATCGGGGTTAAAAGTATAATACGATACTTAAAGAATGAAAAGGACTACCCTCAATTGGAATGGGGATACTTGCATTGTTTAGTAGCTAATTGATTGACCTAAAATTAGTGTATAATTTTATGATTGCAGAGCATGATTCATACTTCACTTATAACATAACCAATTGATGACTTAACTATTTGTATTACCCCATGAACTGATTAATATTTCATTTACTTTGATATACTACAAATTTTGTGCGTACTGTGCATAGGGCTAGATATTTAGTATTTATGAATTCTTAGTTAAAAAAGTGTTAGCTAATAGCTTGTCTAGGTATGTTTCAAATCATAATTTGAAGAGGGAAATATGAAAAATCCTTCTCTTTTTTTTCTTTTTTTCTTTTTTGTGATAAGTGATTTTGTGGTGAGAACTCCAACTTCTTTGGATAAGTAATTTGCCATTTTGATTGTATGGTCTAAATGTTCTATTATCTTTGTGATAATTGGGTTTGGATGCATTGCTAATTTGATTTCCACTAAAGAAAAGACTCTCCCATCTTCATTATTAGTTAGTTTGATTTGGTTTTTGTAATACTTGGTTTGGAGTATAACAACAGTTGTATGATTTTTATTAATCGTAAAGGAGGTTCAAATTGTTCCCTTCGTCAGAATATCATATCATTGGGTTTGTCACTCTCTCTCTCTCTCTCTCTCTCTCTCTCTCTAAGCTATCAATTGTGTCTTTTTCTGATTATTTCCTTTTCCTATCTTTTTGATTTGTTGATAGAGCCAAGGATATCAAAGGATTTCTCTTCATTGTCAAAATATCATAATATTCTTCTTGATTCATCTTTAGTGCCAATTGACCGATAGGTCATTGGCCAAATGTAAGAATTCGAGCCATACATATACTTATATGAAAGTTTTAAAAAAATTATTGATATTAAGAGTGATTGATTTTTCATTGTAATCTCTTGGATGAATTGGTATAATTTGATTCTATACTTGAAACAAATTTGGTAAAGAGTTAAGTAGCTTGAAGAAGTTGAGGAAAGAGAAGAGCATAATTAAGAAGCATGAAGAAGTCAAGAAAAGAGGAGCCTTGAAAAGGAGGAAATAGATTCATGAAACGCATTGGATAAAATTTTAAGATATGAGTGCAATTTATTAAATCAAATGGTAAGAGCACATTATAATTTTTGTAATATATTACTTTATAATATTTGTTTGTTTCTCATTTATAAAGATCTTATGTTTATAATTTTGTCATAAAAAATGTATATTAGAGCCAATTCACCTTTCAAATAGTTGGAATTAGAGAAATATTTAAGGGCAGCCGTGGTTTATTAGCGAACACTTCTTTAGCGAAAGATCTTGGGTCCCAAATTTCAAGCCTTCCCCTTCCTTTGTAGCAATCTAGGCCCGCTTCTCAAAATACCTAATTGACCCTGTGTTTCTCAAACATATTGGGCCCTTGTAGTTGTCAAAGATATTGGCCAAAATATATTGGCCAAGCTATTGGGTCAACTGATAATAGTTTAATTTTGCATATTAATATTATTATTATTAAAAAGTATTATTATACTTATTTTGTGTTAATTCATATAAAATGGAAAAATGTTGAATAATTAATTTTGTGTTTAAAATAAATATTTTAATGCATTAATATGTCTTTTATAGGATAATGGAATTGATACTAGCAAGATTTATCAAGAAATGCATTAGCAAATTTGTGTAAATAAGAAGGTTGATGGACTATATTTTTACAAGGGTTATAATGAAATTAAAGAAGGTCAACCCCATTAAATTTGGGTTCAATTGGAGTAAGGAATTAATGGAAATTCGCACTTAATTTAAGTCCAATTCGAATAAAAATTCCAGCCTACGCAAGCTTTATTATTTTGGGCATAATTTTTGGCTCAAATACGTATTGTGGATTCAAGTTGGGAAAGAAAGCTAACTCAAAGGGCTACAATTTTATAGTTTACCAAAACTCCAAATTATGACAATAAATGGGTCAAAAAAGCTAGTTAAATGAAGCTTGAAAATTAAGGATTTTTTTCAAACAAGAATTCTACTTGTAATAGGATTTCTTGGCCTACATAATAGGCTCTTTAGGCCAAAATTCATGAGTAGCAACCTTAGAAAGAAAATTAGGTTTTCTTAACATTTTTTTTTTAAATTTTCAAAGTTTTGGTGTAATGGCTTGCTAGAAGTCTTGATAGGGCAAAGGGTAAAACCAAACCTTCTGTTAGGTTCTAAGAATTAGGAACTAATGTATTAGAACTTCAATTTGTATGTTGGCAAACCATGATCAAAACAATGTTTAGTCTTGTGTTAGACTTGCTCAAAGTATGGCTTTTTATGTAAAGTTGGAATCGAGTTGTTTTGCAGAATTACTGTTCACTTTCTGCCAGACTCGATCGATCGAAAATTAGGCTCGATCGATCGAAAATCGGGCAGATCATTTTTCTGCAGAATTTTCCAACTCAGCCCTAGTCCATTTAATGTATAGGGTTTTATGTTTTGCCCTAAGTATATAAGGGAAAACCCTAGCCACGTTTTTAGAGTTCTGAATGCTGTGTTTGTGAATCTCATTGTGAGATCTAGAGGTGTTTGCCTTCACATACACTTAAGGTTTACAAACTTGAGATTCATGTCAAAAGTTGTGTAAATCAATACAGTTGCAGAATCAAAAGAGCATAAAGATATACAAGCAGGTGCGCTTGTGGATTTGCTGAAGAATTCAAGAAAAAATGAGTCCGTGGATCTCGGAGCTATCATGGGGTCGTGGTAGTAAGTTTCCTACACTTGGGTAGCAATAGGATGTTAGTGGTCTAAGTCTTATTGTGTAAACTTCGATTCTTTCATAGTGGATTCAGTTTACCTTGAGGATAGCTAGGTCAAATCCTCCCCAGGTTTTTACCGGTGTGGTTTCCTGGGTCATCGTATCTTTGTGTTATTTAATTTTCGCTGCTTTGTTGTTTTTGTTTATTTTATGTTAACCTAGATTTAATTAAATTACCTAAGTTAATCACTTGGCTAATTCACTAGGTTAATCTGTTTGGGTTTAAGGGGTCTAAACGAACTGACAAGTGGTATCAGAGCGGGTAGCTTTTGTTTTGATCATTTGATCTTTTAAGCTGATCCTTGACCCCTGTTGTTATGGATTTCTCTAAAATCTTCTCTTTATTTTGCCGCATTGTGTACTTGGTGTGCTTGTCCTTTACCATGTGTGTTAAAATCTTTCTTGAGTGTCTTGCTATAATCACATATGACAATAATTACATGTGTTATACTGCTTTAACTGCCTTAAAGGCACGTGATTCTTGTCTTTGGTATTTGGATAGTGGTTGTTCCAGGCACATGACAGGAAATAAAGTCTTGTTCAAGACACTCTTCGAAGGAAAGATTGGAACAGTTATCTTTGGAGATGAAAGTAAATCTGTGATCAGAGGCATTGGTACAGTGGATATTCCAGGACTACCAGTCTTTGAAGATGTGTGGTATGTTGATGGGTTGAAGGCAAACTTACTCAGCATAAGTTAAATTTGTGACAATGGACTGAATGTGTTCTTCACCAAACAAGAATGTGAAATACTTGATGAAGGAGGTGATTGTATGTGTGTTGGTGTGAGGACTGCTGACAACTGTTATGGTATCACCCTAAGTATAAGCAACAAATGCTTCAGTGCTAAGATCAATCAAGTTGACTTATGGCATCAAAGGTTGGGACATGCCAGCCTCAAGCAATTAGAAAAGATTTCAAAATGTGATGCAGTAATTGGGTTGCCCAAGTTTGAGAAGATTGAAAAATGCATCTGTGGACCATGTCAGATGGGTAAACAAGTGAAGTCCAAACATCCGTCTGTAGCTGATGTTCAAACTACGAGACCTTTGGAGTTACTGCACATTGATCTCATGGGTCCTGCCAGAGTTCAGAGTTTAGGTGGAAAGAAGTACATTCTAGTTGTTGTGGATGACTTTACAGGATTCACATGGGTTGTACTTTTGAAAGATAAAGCCGAGGCTCCTGAAAAAATGATTCATCTGTGCAAGAAATTGCAAGTAGAAAAAGGAACTGTGATAGCCAGAATAAGAAGTGACCATGGAAAAGAGTTTGAGAACTCCAAACTGGCTACGTTTTGCGATAATCAAGGCACTCGTCAGGAATTCTCTTCACCCAAAACACCACAACAAAATGGAATTGTGGAAAGGAAAAATAGAGTTGTACAAGAAATGGCCCGTGTCATGCTCCATAATAAGAAGATGCCTAAATCTTTTTGGGGAGAAACTGTTAATACTGCATGTCACACTCTCAATCGGGTGTATTTCAGACCAAATTCCAAGCAAACTCCCTATGAATTCTGGAGAGGAAAGAAGCCTGTAGTGAAATACTTCAGAATATTTGGCAGTGACTGTTACATTCTGCGTGATAGAGAGAACCTGGAAAAGTTTGATGCTAAGAGTGATAAAGGTTATTTTCTGGGATACTTTTCCACCAGTAGAGCATACAGAGTATACAATCTGAGAACTAAAACAGTCATGGAATCCTCAAATGTAGTGATCAATGATGAATTAAACTCAGAAGGCCATTCAGAACATGCACCTCAAGTTCAAGAAAAGATGGTGGAAGTTGATGATTCCCTACCTGAAAACTATGTGGGAAAGCATACAGAGGAAGAGTTGATGGTTTTGAATGATACAGCATCTGTGCCATCAAGTTCAGAACCTTCAACACCAGTTCATGGAGCTCCACAAGAACAGAGAGAGGTTCAAAGTCTATCAGATCAGAAAGGTACCACTACTTCATTGGTCAAAGGTCCATCATCAAGAGTTAGGTTGAATCATCCTGCTACTAATATTTTGGGAAGTTTGAATGATAACATGAGATTGAGATCCAAAGCATTAATTGTGATTACTCACTCATGCTACCTATCCCAATTCGAACCGAAAAAGGTGGATGAAGCTCTACAAGATGCTGATTGGGTAAATTCTATGCATGAAAAACTTCATCAGTTTGTTCGAAATGATGTGTGGGAATTAGTTCCTAGTCCTGAGGGAGTTCAAGAACAAGTCAGATGAACATGGAACTGTTATCAGAAATAAATCTAGGCTTATTGCTCAAGGATACACACAAGTAGAAGGAATTAATTTTGATGAGAATTTTGCACCTGTAGCAAGATTGGAATCCATTCGAATTCTTTTGGCTATAGCAAGTCATATGAACTTCAAGTTGTATCAAATGGATGTCAAGAGTGCTTTCTTAAATGGCATGTTACAAGAAGAGGTATATGTTGAACAACCGAAAGGCTTTGTTGATCCTCACAGGCCGAATGATGTCTACAAGTTGAAGAGAGCTCTCTATGGATTGAAACAAGCTCCACGGGCTTGGTATGATAGATTAACTGCATATCTCACGAATCATGGCTTCAAGAGAGGTTTTGCTGACACCACTCTGTTTATACGAAAGGATAAGAATCATTTTGTATTTGCTCAAATTTATGTTGATGATATTGTTTTTGGTGCTACTAATGATTCTCTTGCTCAATCTTTTGCAGATGAAATGAAGGCCATATTTGAGATGAGTATGGTTGGGGAACTAACTTATTTCTTGGGATTGCAGGTAAAGCAAACGGATTCTGGAATTTATATCAACCAAGCTAAGTATGCACGAAATTTGGTCAAGCGATTTGGTCTTGACAAGGCTGCACATGCTAGGACACCAATGGCTGCTAATGCAAAACTAACAAACGATCCATCAGGTGAGTCTGTTGATGTTACCCTGTACAGAAGCATGATTGGCTGTCTTTTGTATTTAACTGCTAGCCGACCTGATATTGCATTTAGTGTGGGTGTTTGTTCTAGATTTCAATCTAATCCCAAGATTTCTCATTTGAATGCTGTCAAGAGAATTATAAAGTATGTTGCTGGAACTTGTGATTATGGTTTATTTTATAGCAAAGTGTCAAATCTTTCTCTTGCTGGTTTTTCTGATTCTGATTGGGCTGGCAATGCTGATGATAGAAAAAGTACAACTGGTGGTTGTTTTTATGTTGGTGCTAATCTTGTTGCTTGGATGAGTAAGAAGCAAAATTATGTTTCTTTATCCACTGCTGAGGCAGAATATATTGCTGCTGGAAGTTGTTGTTCTCAGCTTCTTTGGATGAAGAAACTTTTGAGTGATTATGGAATATCACAAGACACCATGATTGTTTACTGTGATAACTCTAGTGCCATAGATATCTCTAAGAATCCTGTTCAACACTCTAAGACCAAACACATTGAGATTAGATATCATTTCATTAGGGATCTTGTTGAAAGGAAAATTGTTGCTCTTGAGTATATTCCAACTGAACGTCAGAATGCAGATATTTTCACCAAACCGCTTGATAGAGGAAAGTTTGAGACTCTTCGTCGAGTCATTGGTGTGATTCTTTGTCCCTAGTCATTCTTGACTTCATGGTCCTTGTGCTTCATTGCTCTATCTTTTGTGACCTCTGTTTCTAGGATTTGCATTACATTACATTCATGCATTTCATTCTAGGTTGTGTGCTTCTTTTATATAAATATAAAAAAAATAAATTTTTTTTTGCAAATTGTGTATTTGCTATTTTTTCTTAAATTTGAAGACAATGTTGGTCAATCAAATTTTGCATATCATGTGAATGTACCTTGTTTAGCTTTGATGCACTTATTTCTATTGCACTTTACTAGCTAAAGTCTTGTTGTGCATGTTGTGTGGGAAGATGCTATATTTGTTGATCACATGATCTTGATCTTGAAGTCTTATATCTTTGATTGTTGGACTTGAACTTATTGAGAAAGGCATAAATAACCATCTCACCACTGTTTATTAGCCAATCATGAACACCTTAGTGCATATCGTAAGATTTTGTGCTCGAGAAAGTGTAGCACATGCACAAAAAGAACATAAGGTGTAGCCTCTATTAAAATTGGTGTGTACATTATTGGGCTATAATAATCTCACAAATTCAAATAAAATTGGTGTGTACATTATCCCGGCTTTTATTAAGTTTCTAATCAATTAAATTGAATAATGAGGCAAATCAAGAAACTTACATGATTGCAAGCTTTTATTCTAGGAGATGTGGGAGTTATAGGATGTAACTCTTTAAGTAATAGTCTCTTTCAAATTCATGTGATGGATTTTGTAGAAATTGTGATTGATCAATATGTGTATATCACCTCACATGTTTCTCAAACTTATGCTAGTTGCACACACTACACAAGTTATTCTTTGCTAAACTGTGTACATGTTATTGTGTGTTCTTTGGCCTGACCAACCGAGTTTGAGAATTTCTGGAAATTGATGCAGAACATGTTTGCTTGTTTGAGTTTTTTTTTGGGGTATTGAAAGAAAATTTTGCTCTGAGAAATCTGGGTTGAATTCATATGTTTTTGGAAAACATCTCATCTCATATTCATGCATTTTTCTCATAAAATCTGATTCTTTGAGAAGTGACTGTCCTGAAATTGGTGTGTTTTTCAAAAAATTAATTTTTCCAGAATTTTGATCAATCGAAGATGTTTTTCGACCGATCGAAAATGTTTCAAAATCAGTATAAAAGTTTCTGGTTGACTCGATTGATCCAAGCTGAATTTGGATCAATCGAAACTGTTTTCGACCGATCGAATGTAATTTTCGATCGATCGAAAATCGTGCTAAATGTTTTTAAAAAGGAGTTTTCCACGTGATCTCTTTACATTTTCAAAAACTTTTTCAACCTTTTTGTCTCCTCACCAACCGGTCAAAGAGATTTTTGCTGAATTTGTCGTTTTCTTCCGATCTTTTTGCTAAATCTCTCTCTCCCAAGGCCGGTAAGTCCTTTTTGCCCCTCCATTTGCATTTATTTTCAAGATTCATGCATTTTTCATGCATTTTATGGTTATTTTCGGCATTTTGATTTTTGGCCTATTTGGGTTTCTTTTTTGGTCTTTTTCTTTAAAATCTTTCATGGGTTTTAGTGGGGACAGTGTATTCAAGCACTCCATATGGTTTAATTTGATTATTTTTGTGGTTTGTGAAAAATTTGAAATTCTAGGACTTGGAATTGATGAAATTTGGGGTTTTTATTCAATTTGAATTCAATTGATGAAATTGGCTTGTTAGATAGATTTAATTGATCATTATATTGAGTTAATTAACTATTGTGTTGATCAATTTATCACTTTGTTGTGTTTTGAAAACTTAGGTTTTTCAAATTGGGTATTTTTTATTAAATTGTATGCTCAAGCCAATTTTGTTAATTTGGATCATACTTGAACTTGTTACTGCATTAGTACATGCATCATTTGGTGTTCATGCTCATGTATCATATAGATTTGCTATTTTTCTATATTTTATGCTGTGCTAACTTGCAGTCTGCCTTTGGTTTTTGGTTTTTGCTCTTCTTTTTCTGTGTCTCTCCTTATTCCTTAGCACCATGCCTAGGAAAACTAGAGCCCGTAGGACTTCTGACCCTTCACCTTCTTTCGATAGTGATCGGTTTCCTAGTGCCCAGAACCAAGAGACCTATGAGACCCTTAATCTTAGGCGTCAAATTTGGGGTGAGCGTAGGGTCATCTTAGATGAGATTGATCCTGAGGTGAGACGGAACTTTGAGCATCGAGGTTGGTTACCTCTACTTGATTTTGAGTATCCTCCTCCTGCTTCTTTGATTAGAGAGTTCTATTCGAACCTCTCTATCCATGTCTACGATAACAACACCTTGGTAAAGGTGTGGTTACGTGGTGTGGAGTATCGCATTACCCCTTGGGTAGTGTCTGATGCTCTTGGGGTGCCCGTTGTTGATCATCCTGTTTTTCCCTATGAGGAGTCTCCTCCTCTAGATGATGTCTTGTCATACATCACTGGGTCTTCTATCCAGTGGGGTTCTGATCTCTCTGTCTCAGTCTCTCTATATGAAAAAATAAATACATATAAAGGTGTCATTGAAGTGGTGACGTAGGACACAACTTTCTATTTAATTATTGTAATTTATTATCTTTAGTATTTTTATGTAAAAAAACGTTATTTTAGGTTTTGGTAATTTATTTCTTTGTTTTTAAGTGTATTTAATACTTTTTAGGTCAAATTTGATTCTTGATATGGTTAGATATCAATTATGAGTTATTTTAGAATATATTTTCTTGTTTGTCAAGTTTTATGAAGTCCTTAAATAGGCTCTTAAGTCTGTAAACGTTTTTGAAAGATTATTTGAATAAAAATTAGAGGAAAAAAAAAAGAGGTGAGGCTTTGCTCTTCTTTTTGGTTCTTCAAGAACTGTGAATTTATCAGGGATTCTTCCTTTTGGCATTCAAATTTTATACTTTCGGTTCGTGATTCAATTATAATCATTGGGTCAAAGGATTGTTATTAATACTTTTGGTTCACGTTTCTCTTATAAACGTTGGGTTAGGGTTTTATCAAAAATATGGATTTTAGCTTTCTTGAGCAAGTGTTCCAATATTTTGATGGGTCTCAAAGCGTGTCGATTGAGGTTTGCATCATTTGGTATCAGGGCACAAGTTCTAAAATAAGGTTAAAATCGAGCACCAAGCTCAAAAAAAAAAGTGAAAAAAAAGAGATTGTAATTATTGAGAATATTGTGGAAGATTCAATTGAGATCAAATATGAGGATGAGTCTACAACTCACAATCCTCAAGTCTCAATTGATTTGTTGAAGATGATAATACTATATGTTGATTTTCTTGGAGTAGAAAATTTTAATTTTATTATCAACCCTTTGTTGATTGATGTTGCAAATAAATTAAAAGTAGATGAGAAGAGATTTTATGCTACACTTTATGAAGGATTCAAGTTTTAGAACCGGATCAAGTTATTAAAGCATTCGAAGTATTTGTTTATTTGAAGCAGAAGATTTTAGATTTCAAAGATGAACTTGAGGACGAGTTTGTTTCAAGTAAAGGGGTCTAATGCGGGACACAATTTTCTATTTAATTATTGTAATTTATTATCTTTGGTTTTTTTATCTAAAAAAATGTCATTTTAGGTTTAGGTGATTTATTTCCTTGTTTTTAAGTGCATTTAATGTTTTTTAGGTCAAATTTGATTCTTGATATGGTTAGGTATCAATTAGGAGTTATTTTAGAATATATTTTTTTGTCTGTCAAGTTTTATGGAGTCCTTAAATAGACCCTTAAGTTTGTAAACGTTTTTGAGATATTATTTAAATAAAAATCAGGAAAAAAAAAAAGGTGAGGCTTTGCTCTTCTTTTTAGTTCTTCAAGAACTGCGAACTTATCAAGAATTCTTTGTTGTGGCATTCAAACTTTCTACCTTCAGTTCGTGATTCAATTATAATCATTGGGTCAAAGGTCTGTTATTAATACTTTTGGTTCACATTTCTCTTATAAACGTTGGGTCAGGATTTTATCAAAAATCTGAATTTTAACTTTCTTGGGCAAGTATTCTAATATTTTGTTAGGTTTCAAAGCGTGTCAATTGAGGTTTGCATCAAGTGGTTTTTCTGTCAGAATAAATCTGTATGAAACATAAATACATATAAAGGTGTCATTGAACTCAGAAGAAATCTGTATGAAAAAATAAATACATTTAGAGTACGTTTAAATACCGCTTATTTTGGTGAAAATTGAAAATATTGTATCAAAATAATTTTTAAATGAGTGAATAGTGCCATGAGACCTATTTTTAATGAAAAAATTGCTAAAAAAAGAAGTTTGTGGGTCCCGTGAACAGTGCACAGGACCCACTAGTGTGACACATTTCAGTGCAAAATTTGGACATGATAAGAGGTAGTGGGGACCCCCTGGCAGCTTTGTGTCCCACGTTCACGTGCTTCTCATTCAAAAAAAAAAAAAAGAGAGAAAGAGAGAGAAGAAGAAGAAGAAGAAGAAGAAGAAGAGAAAAAGCAAACGCACAAACCTTAGTATCCAAACGGATACTTAAAGGTGTCATTTTTCCAAGAATATCCTCTTCCATTGTATATATTATGTATGGAGTCTATAGCGATGGAATTTTTTTTTTTTTTGGAAACAAACACACACACACACACAAGGGAGAGAGAAAGGGGTTCTAACACAAAGGCACACCATAACTCCACTCAAAAGTCATGGTAACTTTTAAGGGAGGGTAGGGCAAGTTAAACTACACACTAGCGATGGAATTTTGTTATAAGCAAAAGTTTATGGCATATTTTTTTTTTTTCTTTTTGAGAAGAATGTGGAGCAGATTTTAAAGTTAAGAGGAGAACATATATTTCATGTATATATAATATAAAAAAAACTGACTAAAGTGCAAAACATTCTCCTAAAGTTTGGAAGTCTTTTGATTTTGTTCTCTTAAAATTTCAAAATTTTGATATGCTCTCCTAACATTAGAATGTCATTTTGATTGGTAGCTCTCCATTTATTTTTTGTTAATATGTCCGTTAAATGTCACATAAACCTTTTACCTACACTAATTGGTCCAATAAAATGATGTTGCATAAACTGTGTAATTAAATAAATTAAAATGAATCCTAAAATCTAATATTAAAAAATAATTTCTATTCTCTTCTTTTTAACATTATTATTGTATGAACAATTATTCTTTCTCAAAATCTTTTCCACATTTTATTATTGATCTACCAAATTGTTGTAAAGAATTGGAACCCAAAAATAAAATTTTGAATCTTATATTAAGAATTTGACAAAACTAAAACAACAACAAAAGTTATATGTTGGCGCGAGCATGGCTTCTGCAGCCTCCTCTATCGCTGCCGCCTCCTACTTGTTGGATTTCACATTTGATTCCCCACCGAGACTCACTCTCACGGCCAATTGATTCAAGCATTCATCCAAAGCTCTTGGATTCTTCCACGATAAGCTCCACATATCCCTCACACCATCAAGCACGAGAAAAGTCAAAACAGATCTAATTGTATCCAATTCCTTTATCTCTTTCTCTCTCTCTCTCTCTCTCTCTCTCTCTCTCTCTCTATATATATATATATATATATATCAATCTATGGGGGCCTAGATTCGGTTGCAATATTGGGCCTTGGCCTGTCCGAGGAGAGCCTCCTCCTTGGCTGCATCAACCCCTCACCAAATCCGGGCCCACTGGTCAGAGTGAGTACACAAAGAGCCCCAACGGCGGGTGTGCATTCCAGGGGCACAAGAAGAAACGAAGGAATTAGGGGATGTCTAAAGCCAGGCTACTACCTCCACATTTAATGCGCAGCAGCTGCTTTTCTGGCCGCATTAATGTGGAGGAGACCCCCTGAACAGTGTTGCCTTGGCTGCTGCAACTCACAAAAAGCCAGGGTGGGAGTCTGATGGGACAGGTACTCAAGTAGTGACTTGGATGACCAACAAGTGGAAGCTCAAGATCATCCAGATGGAAGATATATAATGTAAGGGACCCCCAAGCAAGGGAGGAGAGAGAAAAACTGGTATGAAGAAAAAGGTGAATACAACAAGAAAAGACTTTCTGCAATAGGAAGAAAAAAGAGCATTTACCTTGAAGGAACCTGGATGATCCACTTAATGCCCGGCCTGCTATTTTGCTCACGTTAGCCCAGCCTTCCAACCCACTTCTCTACAAATTTATTGTCGGAGTTCTTGGGCTTGAATTCTTGCACCTCATTGGGCTTAGAATTTAAGAACAGGTCCCCACAATTGGCGCCGTCTGTGGGAAGGTTGCTTCGCAAAACTGTGAGCGTGACAGACCGGCATGGCAAGGTCAAATTCACCACCAGCGGAGTCAGTAGAGTCTCAGCAACAGGATGACTTTCTAAACCTCGAGCGCGAAAGAGATCGCAAAACTGATGCACGTACCATGCATGGCAATAAAAGCCGTTCCCGAGCGAAAAGCCACGCCTCACAGAGACCCAACGACCCCAGGGCTTTACAACTGCAAATCAACGAGCTAAAAAAGAAGTTACGCAACGCCCGACGAAGGCGAGACTCATCAAGCCCTAGAAGCTCCACCGAAGATGAAGAAGACGGTGACTACAGGAGAAGGTCAAGGACCCCCCCGAGCGAGTCTTTCTCACACGTAGAAGAGCACCGCCACGGGCATAAGCGCGAGGGCTCATCTCATGGAAGCCCGGGAGGTGATGCCATGAGTAAGGCATTGTACCAGATCTCCAAATCACCTTTTACGCGTAAGATCGAAGCAGCAAATCTCCCACGACGTTTCCACCAGCCCACGTTCACCCTCTACAACGGTCGAACCGACCCCGTGAAGCACGTCAGCCACTTTAACCAGAAGATGGCGGTCCATTCCAAGGACGAGGCTCTAATGTGCAAGATTTTTCCGTCCAGCCTGGGACCAGTGGCGATGAGATGGTTCGACGGCCTTAAGGCCGAGTCCATAAATTCCTTCCAAGAGCTCACCAGGGCATTCGGCTCTCGTTTCGTCACATGCAGCCGAGTCCCCCGGCCCTTGGGATCGCTGCTGTCCCTGTCCATACGAGAAGGGGAAACCCTAAAAGCCTGTTCCGACAGATACTGGGAGATGTTTAACGAGATAGATGGGGAGCTTGACGAGGTTGCTGTCAGCACCTTCAAGCTCGGCCTGCCAGCCGAGCATGGGCTAAGAAAGTCCCTCATAGGCAAGCCGGTCACTAGCGTGCGCCAGCTTATGGATCATATTGATAAATACAAGAGGGTCGAAGAGGACCAGCTGCAGGGGAAGGGCAAGGCTAAGGTTATCCCCCAGGAGCGGAGGGATTTCAGGTCGGACGGATACAAGGATGGTCGGCCGAGGAGAGAGTTCGCCGGCCAGCTCTGAAATGCCAGCGTGCGTGCAGTCAATACCGTGTTCCGGGAACCTATGCACCAAGTCCTGGAAAAGATTAAGCACGAGCCATTCTTCAAATGGCCGCCAAAGATGGCAGGGGACCTCATGAGGCGTAACAGGAACCTATACTGCCAATACCATCAGGAGCCAGGGCACACCACAAAGAACTGCCGAAACTTGTGGAACCACCTTGACGAGCTTGTCCGAGAAGGATGGCTCGAACACCTGCTGCACCATACCAGTGGCGGGCAGAACCAGCCCCGAGCGAACATAGTCATGAGGCCCTCAGTGGGCACGATAAACGTCATCTTCGCAGCACCAGGGAGAACCGGCTCATGCCCGTCAAGAGTAATGTCCGTGACCCGACCCTCGTCCGAGGGCAGCACTCCGAACCCGAAGAGGGCAAGAACGGATGGCACGCCGGCCCTAAGCTTCTCGGAGGAAGACAATGTGGGAACCATACAGCCTCACGATGATGCTCTGGTAATAACACTCAGGATCGGCGGGTATGACGTGAAAAGAGTAATGGTGGACGACGGAAGTGGCGCCGAGATCATGTATCCCGACCTTTACAAGGGGCTCGGCCTCAAGGCCGAGGACCTGACACCGTATACCTCCCCCCTCGTGAGCTTCGACGGAAAAACGGTTATCCCAAGAGGCCAGATTAGGCTACCCGTCCAGACGGGCCCGGAGGTGGTGGAAGTAGACTTCATCGTGGTGGACACTTATTCACCCTACACGGCCATCGTTGCCAGACCCTGGCTCCACACGCTAGGGGCCGTCGCCTCCACCCTGCACCAAAAGGTGAAGTTCCCCTCCGGGGGGCAGGTCATGGAAATCGTCAAATGTCAGACCACGGCGAGACAATGCTTGGTGGCAGCCATCACGCACCGGCCGGACGCGGAGCCCATAGCCCCCACCTAAAAAAACTTATAGCAATCAAAGGGCCCGGGCGAGCCAGCTGATGCGCTCTCCGAGGAGGCAAGGTGCGAGGAGTTGGAGGAAGTTGTGATCGGAGATGACCCCGAGAGATTTTTCCAGGTCGGCTCTCAGCTGCCCCCTTCGGAGAAAGAGTGGCTGGCCGAGTTCCTCAAAGAGAATTTGGACGTGTTTGCATGGAGCGCCTACAAGGCCCCAGGTGTTGACCTAAATTTTGCATGCCACTATCTGAACGTTAACCCTTCCATCATTCCAAAGAAGCAGCCCCCTCGGCGTCCATCCAAAGAGCACGCCGACGCCGTGAGGACCGAAGTGACAAAGCTCAAAGAGGCAGGGGCTATCAAGGAAGTTTTCTACCCAAAGTGGCTAGCCAACACGGTTGTTGTCAAAAAGAAGAGCGGGAAGTGGCGAGTCTGCGTAGACTTCACAGACTTGAACAAGGCCTGCCCAAAAGATCCTTTCCCCATGCCTCAAATAGACCAACTAGTGGACGCGACTGCGGGCCACCCTCGAATGAGCTTCTTGGACGCCTTCCAAGGGTATCACCAAATCCCCTTGGCCCTAGAGGATCAAGAGAAGACTGCTTTCGTCACGCCCACAGGGAACTACCACTACAAAGTAATGCCCTTCGGATTGAAAAACGCGGGGTCCACTTACCAAAGGATGATGACCAAGATGTTTGAGCTGCAGCTTGGCAAGAACGTAGAGGTGTACATAGACGACATGGTAGTAAAAAGCAAGGAGGAGGCTGACCACGTGGAGGACCTTAGGGGTGTGTTCGAAACCCTGAGAAAGCATAAACTGTGCCTCAACGCCTCCAAGTGCTCCTTTGGAGTCGGGTCAGGGAAATTCTTGGGCTACATGGTCACCCACAGGGGGATCGAAGTCAACCCTGACAGGATCAAGGCCATCAACTGCCTACAACCACCTCGGAATCCCAAAGAGGTTCAGAAGCTCACAGGAATGATTGCTGCCCTGAGCCGGTTCATTTCCCGATCGGCAGACAGGTGCAGACCTTTTTTCCTCTTGATGAACAAGTGGAAAGGGTACGAATGGACCGAAGAGTATGACTCGGCTTTCCAATTGCTCAAACAGTACCTCTCTCGGCCACCGATCATGTCCAGCCCCAAAGCCGACGAGGTCTTGTTCGCCTACATTAGCAAATCATTGCATGAGGCCGAGGTTCGTTACTTACCATTGGAGAAGGCCATCCTGGCGGTGGTCCATGCTACGCGAAAACTTCCCCACTACTTCCAAGCCCATACCATCATCGTTCTAACGCAGCTCCCGCTCAGGTCCGTACTTCGGAGCGCCGACTACACAGGGAGAGTTGCTAAATGGGGAACGATCCTAGGGGCTTTTGACATCAAGTACATGCCACGCACCTCCATTAAGGGCCAGGTCATCGCCGATCTGGTAGCCGAGTTCGCCGAGCCCTCTTTGGAAGGGACATCTGGGGCATCTGGCACTGACGTGAAGGCGGTTGGCCTAATCTCCATCCAAGAGCCTGCTTGTTGGAAGGTGTACATTGATGGGGCATCGAACCAAAGAGGCTCTGGAGTGGGGCTGGTCCTCACCTCTCCCGAGGGGCTCATTATTGAAAAAGCGCTAAGACTGGGCTTCTCGACCATGAACAACGAGGCTGAGTATGAAGCCCTAATGAAAGGAATGTCCATGGTTGAAAAACTCGGTGGAAAGAGGGTGAATGTGTTCTCAGACTTGATGTTGGTAGTGGGCCAGGTGAACGGAGATCTGGAAGCCAGAGATGGAAGGATGCAAGAATACCTTGGCCGAGCCAGACTCCTAAGATCACACTTCGAATCCTTCAGCCTGCAGCACATACCAAGAGGCGGAAATACGCACGCCGACTCTTTGGCCACATTAGCCACCTCCTCGGCCCATAACCTCCCTCGGATCATACTGGTGGAGGACTTGCACGCACCCACGGGGACCAAGGGGGATGCCACCTGTGTCCATCAAGTCAGGGCAGGTACCAGCTGGATGGACCCTGTGACAATATTTTTGAGTGAGGACATCCTCCCCGAGGATAAGGGAGAAACCGACAAGATCCGACGGAGGGCCTCAAGGTTTTGGCTATCGGAGGAGCGGAAGCTGTACAGACGGTCTTTTTCCGGACCATACCTGCTGTGCGTCCATCCCAAAGCAACAGAGTTACTCTTGGAAGAAATGCATGAAGGAATCTGTGGTAGCCATACTAGAGGAAGATCCTTGTCGCACAGAACCATCACCCAAGGCTACTGGTGGCCCAACATGAAAAAGGAAGCGCAAGAGTACGTAAGGAAATGCGACCAGTGCCAAAGGTTCGCGCCAAATATGCATCAGCCGGGTGGAGTCCTTAACCCCCTGTCCAGCCCGTGGCCTTTCGCTTAGTGGGGCTTAGACATCGTAGGCCCTTTCCCCAAAGCTGTCGGCAATAGAAAATACCTCCTAGTCGGCACAGACTACTTCACCAAATAGGTAGAGGCCGAACCGTTGGCAAACATCAGAGATGTAGACGTCAAGAAGTTCATTTGGAGAAACATCGTCACCCGATTCAGAGTCCCTCACACCCTCATCTCGGATAACGGCCTCCAATTCGACAGCAAAGCCTTCAGACGCTATTGTAGCAGCCTTGGGATTAGGAATCGTTACTCCACTCCTGCCTACCCGCAGGGGAACGAACAGGCCGAGGCCATAAACAAGACCATAGTGGACGGTCTTAAGAAAAGGCTGGACGATGCGAAGGGAAGGTAGGTGGAAGAACTACCTCACGTCCTCTGGACCTATCGGACTACGCCGAGGAGATCAACTGGAGAAACCCCCTTCTCGTTAACCTATGGAGCTGAGGCCGTAATTCCGTTGGAAACCGGCTTCCTAACGCTAAGAACCACCTGTTTTAGCCAGAGGAGTAATGACGAGTTGCTGGGGAAAAGCCTAGACCTACTAGACGAGCGAAGGGAAAATGCGAGGGTCCAACTGGCGTACTACCAAAACAAACTCAAGCAGGGCTACGACGCCCACGTTAGGCTAAGGCTCCTGGCGGTAGGAGATCTGGTACTGAGGAAAGTCATGGGCAACACCAGGAACCCTACCTGGGGAAAGCTAGGACCCAATTGGGAAGGCCCATACCGCATCACTTCGGTAGTAGGCATTGGTGCGTACTACCTCGAAAACCTAGACGAAAAAACTGTACCACACCCATGGAATGTAAATAACCTGAAAAGGTACTATTATTAATGAAAGTTCCCTTTCTATCCCTTACTTGTTTTACTTCTCCCGCTACAACAGCGTGCAATTTTACAAGTGTTCAAACAGAACTTAAGCGAATGTTGTGTCCTCGGACCTCACTCTTAAGGGAAATTAACACTCCGATCAGTTTTACACTCCATTCAATTTTACAAGTGTTCAAACAGAACTTAAGCGAATGTAGCGTCCTCGGACCTCACTCTTAAGGGAAATTAACACTACATTTCATTTTACAAGTGTTCAAACAGAACTTAAGAGAATGTAGAGTCCTCGGACCTCACTCTTAAGGGAAATTAACACTACGTTTCATTTTACAAGTGTTCAAACAGAACTTAAGCGAATGTAGCGTCCTCGAACCTCACTCTTAAGGGAAATTAACACTACGTTTCATTTTACAAGTGTTCAAACAGAACTTAAGCGAATGTTGCGTCCTCGGACCTCACTCTTAAGGGAAATTAACACTCCGATCAGTTTTACACTCCGTTCAATTTTACAAGTGTTCAAACAGAACTTAAGCGAATGTAGCGTCCTCGGACCTCACTCTTAAGGGACATTAACACTACGTTTCATTTTACAAGTGTTCAAACAGAACTTAAGCGAATGTAGCGTCCTTGGACCTCACTCTTAAGGGAAATTAACACTATGTTTCATTTTACAAGTGTTCAAACAGAACTTAAGCGAATGTAGCGTCCTCGGACCTCACTCTTAAGAGAAATTAACACTACGTTTCATTTTACAAGTGTTCAAACAGAACTTAAGTGAATGTAACGTCCTTGGACCTCACTCTTAAGGGAAATTAATACTACGTTTTATTTTACAAGTGTTCAAACAGAACTTAAGCGAATGTTGCGTCCTCGGACCTCACTCTTAAGGGAAATTAACACTCCGATCAGTTTTACACTCCGTTCAATTTTACAAGTGTTCAAACAGAACTTAAGCGAATGTTGCGTCCTCGGACATAACCTAAGTGTTCAAACAATCCTATGTTCCGTTTTCATAAAGTGTTAAAACAGAAGTTGAGGAGAACAAAAATAATAGCGACAAATCCACAAAAGAGCAGTCTTTCTCCAAATAACACAAAAGATTACAGTACTTGTTCTCGTTAGAGCATAAAAAAGTACAAGGTTTCTTCTGTTACAAGCAAGATGCAAAACAAAAATGCCTACAATAAAGCTCCTGCCTTGGCATCCTTGGGCGCATTAGAAGGCAGGCCACCAGCTTTGAGATCGGCCTCGGCATCCTTGGCCTTGGAGACTACTTGGCTAATGGTAAGCTCGTTTTCAGGAGGCTGAGCTTCCAAGGAAGGTTGGCCCCCCTCGCCCATCTCCACCCCTACGGGAACTTTGTCATCAGCAACGGGGGCTTCAATGGCGAGGAGGGGCTCAGGGTTAGTAACTTCGCGGATGTCCTCCGGAAAGAAGATGCTTTCAACCCTCCTAAGCTCCGAGTCCGCAGGAACCCCTGCCCGATCCAAGGCCACCCCCCTGGACTCGGTGCAGTAGTCCCTGCACACCACGGCCACCTCCTCAGCGAGCCGTTTCTCAGTGTCAAGCACGCCGCGTTCATATGAGGCCTCCACCGCTGCCTTGGCGGCTTCCCTGGCCCTTAGAGTCTCCTCCTTGGCCTTCTGAAGCTCGGCCATTAGATCAAGCACCTTTTGCTTCTCCGTGGCCAATTTGATCTCGGTCACGTGCAGCTGTTGGCGCTGATCCTCGGCCTGCCTCTCTGCGGACTTCAGACCAGCTTGGGCGCTCAGACGAGCCTTCTCGGCCTCTTTCAGCTTGCTTGAGAGGTCAGCTTTCTCTTGCCTCGCAACGCCGAGCTGCCTCTCGGCCTCCAGACGGAGATGGGCCTCGGCCTTGGTATCCTCATGGGCCTTCTTGGCGCATTCCTCAACCACAAACACTTGCTGAGTAACCTGCACAATTAGCAAATGGAACACGGGTTAGTAAGCAAGCAGACGAATGGGTTTAGTTAAAAGGAAGTTTTTTGGAGGGGCCAGAAAACCTACCATGGCCAGGTCCCTCTTCAAGGACTTGAAGAGATCTAGCTGCCGGATGCGCCTAAGGCCCTCCATGTCCCTGGGAAGGAGTAGGGGCTGCTCCAAGGCGTCGGCTAGAGCTCCGGCATGCTCCCTCTGGGATTCCCATATTGTGGCGTCCCAAGGGATAGCAATGCCTCCCACCTCCAGCCGGGGAGCCCACGTGTGCTGAACACGGCGCGAGTCACCCTCCTCGGACGTGTCCCTCACTTTATCCCTTCTGTCATGGGGATCAGCAGCCCGTTTTTGTTGCTTCCCACCCTTGGCTGGCAGCACCTCCCCCTCTTCGGGCGCCTCCATTGGCCTTTTCTTCTTGAGATTATCCTTTGCCCTCTGCCCTGGATCCACTGGAGGCTTGGGTGGTGGGGGAGGCACAGTGGGAACTACCTGGGTTTTGGGGACCTCCTTAGAAGATGGCCCCACCCCCTTATTTCTACTAGCCATAAGGCCCTTCAACCCTGTCCTCTGTTTCAAGTCCATGCCTTCCTCTTCCTCCTCGGAACTAGGATCTGGTCGGGCTAACAACAGCCTCGGGCGAACCCCGGACTCCGGCTCCTCAACCTCGGTCTCTGAATCTGAGATCTCGACCGCGCGCTCGGCAGAATCCTCTCCAAGCCTGAATTGGTTAATCTCTGTATCCAAGGACGGAGGGGATGACGCGGGTTCCTCGGTCGGGATCGGAACCGAACTAGGGATTCGTGGGGGCGGTAGAGTAACAGGAGGAAGATCCCGGTCGGCCAAAAACCTGGGCTTGGACACGTCTATCCGAGCGAGTCGACTACTTCCTGCTCGGATTGCCTGGCCGATGTCTTGGAAATCCCTTGACAAAGGCGTGTACTCCAATATCAAATGCGCCACCCGCAGCTGCCCGTCTTCGCTGACGAACACCTCGGACCTCAACAAATAGTTGAGAGCTCTCACCTTGACCAGGCTAAGCTTGGGAGAAACGTGATCCTTGTCTGCAAAAATTATGGTTAGGTCAGACCCACAACGTTCACCGCCGAAAAAATACATATTCACAAAAAGAAGCAGGGAAACAGAATTAAATAAACAACATTGCAACATCTCGGAGAGCTAGCCCCGTCTGAGGAGTGCCATCCCGAGGTACCCCACCTGGCTTTCCCGCCCTAACTGGACAGTGAAGACCGTCGTGCCAATCTCCGGAAACGACTAGGTAATCGTCCTTCAAACCTTTGTTGGACTTGGGGAGGCAGGATATTAGCCTCACCTCCTCGGACCGGGACTTGAGGTAGTACCCTCCTGATAAGGCATGACACTCGTACATATGCGCCACATCATGCCATGTGAGCCCGAGGTTCATCTGCTCACTAAGAGTGTCTATACATCCAAAGATCCTAAACATATTGGGGGCACATTGATGGGGGCACCGCCTGTGATTGATCAAGTAATCCCCGGTAATCCTACCCATGGGAATAGTCATCCCTCCTTCCAAAAAGGCGATCATCGGGATAGCAACCTCGCCGGTTCCTCGGTTGGTCATAATTTGGTCCGAGGAGCAATATTCCAAGCCCACTCCACGCGGGATATGGTATTTGGCCCTAAAGCCTTCTAACCCAGCTGGGGAATCCACTAAGGGCTTGAATCTACCCATGGAGACAAAGAAGAGTCGTTGTGCGGCGAAGTCCTACGGGCAAGAGGGTGCGAGAAACGCGACCAAGAAAAGAAGTTATATCCTAAAGAAAGGCAACACTTACTGAATCAGGCTGGCGAGTCGGGTCTAAGTCGCGGGAAAAACCGGTGTAGCAATCTCTCTAGGAGGGTGTAGAGAAGGTCTAAATCTGCGAAGAGAAAAGCCTAGGACTCGTGAGGGACAAATGCTTGAAGTTGGCTGAAAAATTTGAGAATACTTAAAAAAAAAAGGAGTGGTCGCTCCCACTCCACCCCCTTTTTAAAAGGTGGGAAGGATGGCATTCGCGTGAAAATTCCCCCGTGCGACTCCCAAGAACAGATGTCAGCCGCCATGACGGCGATCAACGCATTTATTAGCCCTCCCACTAATTATGAAGCTGTAACCGCAATAAAGAGGGGCGCGTTAATCAAGGATTCTGCGCGCGTAACACGTACCCTTAGGTCAAAACCCCAAATTTCTCCTCGGATAAAAGAAATTCAGGGCTTTTGAGGGGCTATTGTGGGGGCCTAGATCCGGTTGCAATATTGGGCCTTGGCCTGTCCGAGGAGAGCCTCCTCCTCGGCTGCATCAACCCCTCACCAAATCCGGGCCCACTGGTCAGAGTGAGTACACAAAGAGCCCCAACGGCGGGTGTGCATTCCAGGGGCACAAGAAGAAACGAAGGAATTAGGGGATGTCTAAAGCTAGGCTACTACCTCCACATTTAATGCGCAGCAGCTGCTTTTCTGGCCGCATTAATGTGGAGGAGACCCCCTGAACAGTGTTGCCTTGGCTGCTGCAACTCACAAAAAGCCAGGGTGGGAGTCTGATGGGACAGGTACTCAAGTAGTGACTTGGATGACCAACAAGTGGAAGCTCAGGATCATCCAGATGGAAGATATATAATGTAAGGGACCCCCAAGCAAGGGAGGAGAGAGAAAAACTGGTATGAAGAAAAAGGTGAATACAACAAGAAAAGACTTTCTGGAATAGGAAGAAAAAAGAGCATTTACCTTGAAGGAACCTGGATGATCCACTTGATGCCCAACCTGCTATTTTGCTCACGTTAGCCCGGCCTTCCAACCCACTTCTCTACAAATTTATTGTCGGAGTTCTTAGGCTTGAATTCTTGCACCTCATTGGGCTTAGAACTCAAGAACAGGTCCCCACACAATCCAAACCCAAATTTGAAAATAAAGAAGAGAAAAGATTTTAGGTTTTGTAATTTTTGTTGTTGTTGTTGTTTTGGTTTTGTCAAATTCTTGATATGAGATTCAAAAAAAAAAAAAAAAAAAAGGTTCTGAATCTTTAGAAAACTTTGGTTGATTGATAATGGATTGTGGAAAAGATTTTGAGAAAGAACAACTGTTCATTATGTTTATCCAAGAAAATGTTAAAAAGAAAAGAAAGGAAAATAAAAAAATTAAAATTTTTTTTTGATTTATTTAATTACATGGTTTATATGGTATCATTTCATTGGACCAATTATATATTATAGGTAACAAGCTTATATGGCACTTATCAAACACACCAACAAAAAATGGACAGAGAGGTTGCCAATCAAAATGGCCCCCTAACGGTAAGAGAGCGGCTCAAAATTTTGATATATTAGGAGAAAATTTTTTTTTTTTTAAAAAGCCCAAAATTTGAAGGGTATGTTTTGCACTTAACCAAATAAAAGTGTTTTAGTTTTTGCCACCTTCTTCTAATGTTACTCTAAGCTTTTAAAAACTCGAGTTTTTCAAATTTTTATTTTATATATATATATTATGTTTAAATTTTATAATGATTCTTTATAAAACTTTTATATTTAACTATTTATTAGAATCTCGACGCATCATTTTTTTTTTCCTCTAAATAGTAGAAAGATAGTTCCATAAATAAACAATAATCATTACTAGCATTTGAATTAATAGGCACCATGCATGTGTAGAGATTTTTTTGCTTCTGTCAAAAAAGTATAGGTAGAGTATTTTTTTTTTTTTTTTAAATATAGGTAGCTAGAAGTAGTTATCTATGAGTCCATTTAGAAACAACTTATCTAGCTTTTTATTGACAACTTTTTACTGAAAGTGTGCTAAAATATACTTATATTTGAAAATTTTGAAAAAATGAAGTTTTAGAAAACTATACATAAAAGCTAATTAAAAACTAAAACTTAAAACTGATGCCAAACTCGCCCTATATCTACTATATATAAAACTAAAGCCTGTTGACTATTTTTTGATCTCATGAGTGTTTGTTACATAAACTTTGAAACTCCCATAATTTTCCATATCATTATTATTTTAAATCTGGTTTATCATTTGGTTTTTAAAATTTTTCATAAAAACCCAAAGACTCCAAGAAACCGTAGTCCGCAAAGATCCAATTCCTGAAAACGCAGTCTTCAATATTGCTCATTCTTAGTGTCCGTTTAGGATCCGTTTATTTTGCTGAAATTTAAAATTTTTTGCTGAAAGTACTATAGATAAAGATAAAAGTTAGTTGTAATAGTACAGTAGGACTCATGAATAATACCAAAAAGTGTAGTAGGTGATGGAAATATACATGTTTGTATCGCATACAAAACATACTTAGCAGAAAATTAACAGATCTACTTCATTCGCAATTGATAACATGTACTATATAAATTTTAGAATGTAGAATAATAGAGTGTACCTTGGTGTAGTGAATTTCAAAACAAAGATTAAAAGCACTTGGGATCAGTTTTTAATCTTCACTCCAATTCCACTAACGACCAAGATGTGTGGTCTCTTAATCAGTTATATGAATTTGTTCAAGAGAGAATTAGAGAGTGTCCAACACTCACATACAAACTGTTTCATGTACTTCCAAAATTCTGTATATTTCTCTCATTTTTAACTTATTATCTGATTGGGCTAGCCTTTTGGGCATTTCCAACTAGGCATTAGTATGTGGCTTGGAGTGGGACCAAAAGGGAACAAATAAGACACTAGCTCCAATAGGCCTTGAGCTTTTCTGTTAACTCTTAACAAGTCCAAAATTACCATTAATTATATTTAATACCACTATATAAATATAATTGCACTCTAAGCCTTATTAATAAATTATATCACAAAACTTTATTGTACATGCAACCCTTCATAAAATATTCGTAGTAATACAAAGTCATTAAAGTAGACTGCCATTTTGTAGTTTACTACATCTTAATTCTTGAGTACCCGGTTTAATCCTTTAAGTTATTCATCATATATTTATGAAATCTAATTTCATAAATATATACTATAGTAACTATTTACTAAAGTAGTTAGGCCTAACATTCTGAATAACAAACCCATTAAACTTATCTCAAGGGAATATTTTGTATCTCTGTTAAGAGACTATGAATTCCATCTTGAGAATATATGTTCCATTAACACTAAATGTGGCTACTCAACATACTGAGGTTTTGACCATTACTTTAGATCTCACTCCTGATATATCAAAGCAATCTACACTTCATGATTAGGTCCATTATTCTCTCAGGATTAAGAGTTCATGTAAATATAAGTTGTGAGATTTATTATTCAATTGACAGTCATTAAAAGAATAATAAATCTCACAATGGTTCAGTTCAATATGTCTTAACTCTTAAAACATATCAACACATCAACTAGAAGTATCCACTTCCATGATCAAGATAAATCATTTTAGTTGATATGTTATAGTCTTCGCAAATGAAATGCCCAATTTCATCACCGACTACGAACTATAATTCTGAGTTTACAAAAAACTTGTGATTTATATCTTCTATGACTTTTCACATAAATCACATACTATGCCTCTCATAGACTATGTGATAATGTCCGAATATCCATGATACCATTATTTTAGATAATAATAAAAGAACTTTATTAATTATAACATTAAGTCATACATAATGACATACATAATGTCATACATAGCATCATACAATAGGATTTAAGGGCACTAATCTCAACACTAGGACTCATAGTAGCAAAAATAAGTTGAATAGTAAAATAAATTGGCAAAAATAATTTATGCCAAACAGACACTTATCGAGTCACTGTTAGTTTAGGAGTGGAGAAAATTGGCATATAACACCCATTTTCAAACATATTCGTTAGTTAGCATCATTTTCAAACTAATTAGTAAACTAACATCTCAAGTTTGTTAGACTCGATTTCACTGTAGCCACTCAAGTCTCACAAACTTAAGTTCCATGTGAACTCGACTCTTTAAAACTTGATTTCCCTAAAACAAAAATAGAATCACGAAGCAACAAACCTAGAGAAATCAAAACAATAACACGAAGCAACAAACCCAGGCTCTAGGCGGCAGCTTGGATTGAATCCAGGTGACAAAACCAGGTGGCAATCGGGATCAGTATGAGGTCTGAACCCAGGTGGCGAACCCAGGTGGCAATTGGGATCAGGATGAGGTTGTGGTGCATTTGTTGGGTTTGGTTTTCCAGGTTCCGATCGGTGTGTTTATTGGGTTTGGTTTTGCAGGTTCTGATTGGTGCATTTATTGGGTTTAGGTTTGGTCTTGCTGGTGAAGACCTATGAAGGATTTGAAGGTGAGATCTAGAAGGATGTTATACAGTCTTGTGAGAAATTGAAGGTGAGAGTGAAACTTGAAGCTCATGTGTAAGGAGCTGAAGTTGTTCGTGAATTTTGTTCTTTTAGTTTTGTTTTGAGGAACTTGAGTTGTAATACTCGATTTCCACTTGCCAACGCATGGAAATCGACTTTCCAAGATTCGAGTTGCTATAGTGAACTCGAGTTTCAAAAACTCAAGATATTAGTTTGCTAATAAGTTTGGAAACGTGCTAACTAATAAATATGTTTGAAAATTGGTGTTATATGCCAATTTTCTCCGTTTAGGAGTTTGGAGAGGACTGCTATAATACCAAAAAAAAAACCTGCAATACTCTCTCTCACTCAGTAGTTTGTGTGTGAAAAGTATCAAGATGCAAAGATTTTTTTTTTTTTTTTTTTTTTGGTATCCCTCACTTAGTATCACATTTTTATATGAAATACACATAGTAGATAATTGAAAGTCTCACCACAAATTTCACAATATTATTTGGAATACTGATCATCGTAGCTTCAGTCAAAATAAATATGTGATTTTATTTAACTATCTGGTGCATTGCACAAATTAATAACTAATATATATATATATATATATATATATATATATATATTAATAGGTAAAGCTTAGAGAAAGTTAAATAGAATTTGAGATTAGAATATAATTTTGTGTCATATGTCTTAATTTATGTGGGAACCACACCATAATTATTTACTTATGTTTTTAAATTTTTATACCAAGTGAGTTAATGAGTGTAAAATACAAAGAATCTAATATTAATGAACTATCAAATTTAAAAAAAAAAAAAAAAAAAAAAAAAACCAATCACATATACTCAATAAAAATCATCGCACAACAAAGATTACCACACGTTCTATCTTATTAAAAAATTTTAAAAAAAATGATCATAATTAGTATTAAATTTAGGAAAAATTTTAATATGTGACTAATTACGTTTACTTAAAAAAAATTTGACTAATTATTTATATTTTTATGATAAAAATTGTGTTTAATTTTAAATGTATCTATACGTATGCATGTGTTACATGATTTTTTTTTTTATATAAATAATTGACTAATTATTTATATTTTTATAATAAAATTGGTTTTTAATTTTAAATGCATCCATGTGTACGTTTTTATGGGTTGCATGCTAATTCAGTATAAAAGGTAAGTAATATGAGGTTTGCATTGTGTTTTGGTATTTGAAACATATAGTTTTCTTTATTTTGACCCTATACCTATGATTCGCCTATCATCACTTGATGGGTTTATAGAAGTCCCAATACATCTATTATGTTAATTCTTTGATTTGGGTCTTTGGTTTCTCGTTCACTCTTTCATTTTTAAAATTTTATTTGTTTTTCATTCTTTTACTGTAAGATCATTCATACATATTTCAACCCACACTTTTATATATATATATACACACACACACACACATATACACAATAAATTTTTATTAAATGAACCACCCATTGTTGCTCAAAAGAGTAATTATTTTTTAATACATTTCAAGTTATATCAAGTTTACTAAATTTGGTAACAATTTCCCTTACTCTAATGTTAGAGGTTACCATAAAATTTCTTTTATATAAATAAAATTATGTTGTTCATATACTATATGGCATCTAACTCCAAACCAATACATATATATATATATATATATATATATATATATATAAAAGATTAAAAAATAGTTTTGAGAACAAAAAAAAAAGAAAAAGAAAAAAGAAAATCAACTTTGAGAACCATTAAAAAAAACAAAAGTAACAAGCTTTGAGTATGAGGATTATATAAACATCTAACTTTGAATATATACAAAAACCAAAGAATTTGATATAAAAGTAGTGCATTTAATTTGATGCTATTGAGAATACTCAGCATTATGTTATGTTCACCAAATTGCATTAAAAAGAAGAAGATTATTTTCCAAAAATATTTTTTTTCCCATTCTCTTAGTTATATCAACACGCAAACATACGGACAAAATTAACCTTCATTTTTTTTTAGACCTAAAGTTTAAGTATTTTGTAAATCATTAATAAGATTGATCCAAAAAATAATTATTCTAAAGAAAGAGAGGAAGGACTAAGGGTGTCAATTCAGGTTAGCGTGTCGGGTTCGTGTTGTGTCAAGGTAGGGGTATTCGACTAAATGGCTCAACCCTAACCCGACCCATTTAATAATCACGTCATGATCCTTCAACCCTAACCCGGCCTGTTAATAAGGCAGGTTGACCTGACCCAACCCATTTGGCACGCTTAATAAACGAGTCGTGGGTTGACATGAATGTAACACAACCCATTTCAACCTACATAATATTAAATATAACATCCATCTAGAAATAATTTTTTTTACATCCCAAAAGTAGTGCATATACTTCAAGTCTTCAACTCACATTCAAAATAATATAGTTCAACAAAAGTATAACATTTATTTAGAAATAAGTTTTTTAAACTCTAAAAGAAGTTCATACACTTCAACCAAAATTCAAAATAACATAGTTTAACAAAAATGAAATAACATAGTTCAACAAAAATATAATATCCTTGGAATTCGCCAAATGCTAAGTATTAAAATCGAAAAAATTGGAGCAAACAGTATACTAATCCTGACTATGACTGTGATTATCATCCATAAATTCTTTGTTGATGTCTAAATTCATAAGATCTTCCACAAGCTCATACAATTTCATTTGTGCAAGTTCTATACCAAATATATATATATATATATATATATATATAAGTATTAGTTGTTACAAACTATGATCATGCCTTAATAGTTTTAAAAGCAATACTCATTAGATCTAGTTTATAAACTATCTCAATAAACCCACTTGCAAGATATGCAAACGGTGTCCAACACTAGTACAAACCAAAAAAAAAAAAAAAAAAACATGGCATAAGACAAAAGCTACAATCGTGGCCTTAATCAACAAATAATATATCTCATATATTAATAACGGCACATGGGTTCAAAGTTTATAGAACAAAAAAAATATGCAGAATTTTGAAATACCAAGAAAATAGTTTTCTTTAATTCTAAAACTCACTAAACACGTGAGAGAGAGAGAGAGAGAGAGAGAGAGAGAGAGAGAGAGAGAGAGAGAGAGAGAGAGAGAGAGAGAGAGAGAGAGAGAGAGAGAGAGAGAGAGAGTAATAATCGATTTGGGACTTTGAGTTTGAGAATTGGGTGTGAGTTTATAAGATAGTGAGTGAGTAGTAAAACTAAAAGAAAAAAGAAAAAAAATTAGATATTTATAAGAAGGTTTAAAGATTTAGGGTTTGTAGAGTTTAGAGATCTAGGATTTGTAAAATTTTAATTTCCAATTATATCCCTTGTAAGTTTTTGTAATTACTCACTTTTCTTTTTAAATTTAAAATATATGTTGGATATAAAAGGTATTTGACAAATCTAAAATAAAATGAATATTTCTTTGTTATTTGATTTAAATGTGTTATGTTAAGTGGGTCATTTCGGATTGACACAAATAAATTGGCGTGTCAAATGTGTCTATTGCAAGTTACGCAGATTGGCCCACTTATGACACGTTTCTTATCATGTCGCTTTTGATTCAACCCATTTATAACCCAAACCCATTAAGGCCTAACCCTAACCCCCAAAACCCGTGTTGGGTTCATGTCATGTTCGCGGGTTAGGTCGAACATTGACACCCCTAGGAAGGACAAGGGTGAGACTTAAGAGCCTTTACCCAATCCATATTGCCAATAGTATTGATTCTATTGAAGACCTAGAGGCACTCATGATCTGTGGACAAGTTGGTAATATTTTTTGAGGTAGTTTATACCTTCAATTTGGTAGCCTCACTTAAGTTTAAGTATTTATTAGGTTTAGGACTTAGGAGTAGGGGCCATAGGTGTAAGCCAATTAGTTATTTATATTTTAGGATGAATTAAATGAAATTAATAAAAATTTAAACAAAAAATTTTAGGCCAAAATGCAAAACTCACTCTTTAAGGTTCAACATTTTTTATTTCGATCCTATAAGTTTGCATTCTGTCATTTCAATCTTTTAAGTTTCAATCATCCTCAATTCAATCTTCCGTTAACATTCCATCCATGTCTGTCGTTAACCATATTTAATTTTTATTTAATTATTTATTTCTTAAATTAAAGAAAAAACGTTAATTTTAAATTTTTTTTTAAACCGAGAAATTAACCCCCACCCACGTCGTCCATTACTCCATCCCCACACCTGAGGATGGTAGAGAACACTGCTTGGTTTTCCAAACAATCAACAATACTGGTTGGTTTGTGTAGGTTGATTGCTGGTTTGTGTAGGTTGATTGCTCTCTTAAAACTTAAAATTAAGCTTTCATTGGTTTTATAGGATCTGGTGTTGGCGTTTATTAATTGTTGTTTTCCTCGGTTTTTTATTGCAACTATGGTTCCATTCTAGAGATTTTGAAGGGTAGTGTGGACCAGAAGGAAAAGGCTAAGTGTTATTCAATCTCATTTGTAATATTAATATCAATTTGTAATGTTAATATCAATTTGTGCCAAGTGTTATTCAATCTCATTTGTAAAATTTTGAATGTATAATACTTCCAACCTATTTAATTTTTTTTTAAGTCAATCTAAAATTATACGTGATCTAAAACTGCTTCTACCTCATTCTATTTAGGTCCCTTTTGAAATTACTTCCAATCTATATAAATCCTAAATTTTCTTATAAAACTTTTTCTTAGTTAAAATATGCATGAAATAAATTTATTCCATTCTAATAACAAAAATTAAGTTTAGAAGTGAAATAATATATTTATTTTTTAAAATGAAATACACAAGCGTGAACAATTTGCATTTCCTACTAAAAAATAATTTTACAAGATTTTTCTAAAAATTAGCAAAATATTATAATGATCAAAATTAACTTATATAGGAATTATAAAATGCATCTAATTGCATAGGATTTCACTTAGAACAAATTATCTCAAAATTATAATGAATGAATTTTGAAAGAAAAAAAAAACCACCATAAGCAATGTTACAATAATAAAATATCAGTATACGATCATATTTGAACATTTACATTGGGTTATGAATAATAAGTTTTTTTTTTTTTTTTTTTTTTGGAGAAGTTATGCATGGGAAAACATGGGGATGGCAGGAATGTTCATTGGCTTAGGTAAGATGAGTTGACAAAATCAAGTTGGTGGGAGGAATAGGTTTAAGAGATTTCGTGATGTTTAATAATTTATTATTGGCAAAATAGACGTGGAGATTGTTGCATAACAAGAGCTCTTTTTTTATGAAGTATTTAAAGCTTGTTTTTTCCCTAATTGTTCTATCATAGATGTTGGGAGATTTAGAACCCGGTAGATAGAATTAACAAATTTTAAACTCAAGTTGTTAATTAAATTTATTATAAATAAACCTTGTTAAAACAAACAAGCATCAATATCATGTCAATATCATACACATTGGAAAAGTAAATAAGATAAGATATGACCCAGGAAAACCAATGAAACAAACTGGTTTCACAGTAAAAAACCTGGGGAGGAAACCTTCCCGAAAAGTAATTCACTATAGTAAAAAGAAGTTTCAGATTTAGTACAAAACCTTTATCCCTAAACTCTACAATTCCCGTAGATGAACTCACAACAGAATACCACTTCAGAACCTCTAAACTCTTCAATATATAAACGCCCCCTTTTGTACAAATCTCAGTACGTGACTAACCAATGATGCACGACTCCCAGTTCGTGACTAACTCACCAACTTGAAGAAGATGTTTGCTGCAAAGTTCTTCACTTTATCAACAATAAAGATCAAGAAGCACTTGGTTACAAAACCCTAAGGCACAAAGGCGCAGTAGCTTCTTTCAGAGAGAATAGGGCACCAATCACCTTTTGCATGTGTTCTCCTTGTATTCTCTTATGTAACGGTCTTTAAAATAAACTTTATATATATGTCTAGAGTTGTGAGAAAAGAAACTCTACACATACATGATAGCATGGACTGAAAATCTGATCTGGAAATTCTAATTTTGTAATTCTCGATAGATATAGCTATCGAGCTATCTGTCGAGACCTTGATAGATAGGTTATCTGTTGAGCAGCTGTCAAGCTTTAATGAATAAGCACTTCTTCACTTGTTTTTAGGACAGATTTGCATGGCTTCAATACTAGACTTGAACTCTTGTTCCTTGAAGTACTAAGCCCATCCTAAATTTACCCAAATACAAGTAAAGTGCGTTTTGTCAAAGTCAAAGGATTAGCCAATTCTAAATGACATGTGTTCATAACAAGTTCTACATATGTCCTAACAATCTCTCCCTTTGGCAATTCGTGACAAAATCAAAACAAACAAATGAAATATGAGAGAAGTCATAAATCACTCAACTCATAATCAATTGTTGAATACAATAAAATATAATCATAACACAAACTCTTGAAAAAATTTACAAGAAGAGAGTTCATGACATGATAGACTTTGACAACCTATATTTCTGAAACACTTTAAACAAAACTCATCAAGGCATCTTAGTGTGAAATAGAAATAAAAGATTGCATACAATAAAGAAACATGTGTATAAAGAGAGAAAAGAAACAACACATGTAGAGATAGGTGAAGAAGAACATACATCATATATATATATATATATATATATATCAAACATAAGCACAATGTATATAAACATAGTCACAAGACCGATGTATAAGAAGCTAAAAGAAGCTCCTAGAACAACAAGGAGGTAAACACTCCTCCTAACAAGATAAAACACAACTCCCTCTTATAAGAGCATGTATTTCTCCTCCTAACATGTAGAATCTTAAAAAAAAACCACATATTTTCCCCATTTTTGTCATGATTGACAAAGGGTATAAGAAACTAGAAAGTTTTACCCGAGAAACATAAAGACGATCAAGGATGATCAAGAGGGCATAAGGAATCCATATAAATGAATGAATGTTATGAAACAAGATGCTATGGATGACAAGATAAAAGAAAGATGCAAAACATGTGAAAAACAATGCATGCAAGAGGATCTCAACAAATCAAGAAGCTATCGAGCAGCTATCGAGCAGAAGCCAACCTCAATGGAACGAGAATCTGTCGAGGATCTATTGGCCACACAGAAAGTTTCTCGATGGATCGGGAATCTATCAAGAAGCTATCAAGACAAATTCCAGAAAGCTCAATGGATTGAGATTGCATTAACTTCTGTCACAACAAGAAGAAAAAGGGGCTCAATAGATAGCAATCTGTTGAGAGCTGTCGAGATGGGCAAAAACAGTTTTTCAAAGAAAAGAAAAACACAGATATGAATGCAATCAAGCATGCTACCGAACCAAAGATCCAAACAACATGTTAAGCTCTCAAAAACATCTCTTAACAAGAAAAATGTAAAGCATTTAGATCCAAAACACACACACACACACACACACACACACACACACACACACACACACACACACACAAAACAAGCCTAACCAATTTTATATTTCAAAAATAAGTCAAGACAGTTTAGTGAGCATACATTAACACATGTATCTCTTGTAATGACCAAATCACATTATACCTGCACATGTATCAAAAGTAGCAAAGAATTTACGTGTTGTATATGAAAAATATCGCAAGATTGCATAAGTTTCTACATGTTATGAGGATTTGAAATATGAGAAAATCAATTTAACTCACACATAATCATAACTGCTTGATAAGGACTATCACCTTCGAGGTACATCCTATAACTCTCGCATCTCTTAGAAGACACGCTTGTAATCATATATAAAACATTTTAATTCTTTTTGCTTTTATTTTTCTTTGCATATTTTTCTTTTGTTAAGCATATCATGCATGGTCATATTAGAGAGAGAAAAGAAATACCCAATTATGTTAAGCTCTTGACATCGCACTTTCGCTATGCTGAAGCATACAGATGTTATTGACATTGCACTTTCACTATACCAAAGCATACGGATATCATTTAATGATTAGCAGGCAATAGTGGTGAAATGGTTATTTATGCCTTTTTCTTAGGATTTTCTAATTTTTCTCGTCAAAAAGAGTGATATGAGTGTTAAGTACAAAAGATTATTTAATCTTACTCACCACAAACACGAGCCACAGAGCTCACTTACTTAGTTGTGGATAGAGATGCTTATCTAAGCTATAAAAGATACAAAATTTAAAAAATTTTGTTTCCATGGCCATCCAAGGTACACAAGTACCAATGTACACAAAACACATATTGTTTTTGTATTTTTCTAATTTTTCTTTTTTTATTTTGAAAAACAAACAAAATAAAGACTAAACAACCAAACAAAAGTAGACAAACAACATGAAAGCATGAAAGAAAGATGCAGATGCATGAAAGCATGATTCCAAAAGCAGATAAAAAATCAAGTAAAGAGAGTCTTACTTTAGATAGAAAGAATTAAAGTAGAGGACAAGCAGAAAAGAAACTTAAGTCTTAGGCTCCTTTCTCACCCACACAGCATGAGTCTTTGGCCGTAAAGATGAAAATGCATGTGTCCTAGTTTGTCTACTAAAGGACATAGAAGAATTAAAATTGTCTTGAAATTGAGTTAAAAAACTCAATACTTTTAATAACTCTCCAAACAAAGGTATAGGTCATTGAGAGGAAATCTGTGACCGTTTAGACATTTATTTTTGAAAATACAACTTAAAGAAATTAGGATGAATGTGTTCAAAAACACCACAGTGGTGACAAACATGAGGTCTAACAAAAGATTTAGAATTAGTTAAATTAGTTTTGGATTCATACCTTTATCATCTTTCTCAGATTGGGGCACAGAGTCAGTCTTTGATTTAGAAGCCGTGGAAGAAGAGGGGCCGGAGGAGACAGCATTTCCTAAGCCAATCTTATCAGAACTAGGCGTTTGAGCACTCAATACCTCATCAAGTTTTACACTATACATCCTCTCTATTTGAGTTCTAGTTTGACTACGCTCAACCTCGAGATTCTTAATCTTTTCTTCTAATGAGGTGTTCTCCACAACAAACGTCTCAACTAACCTTGTAGTCTTATTTAGTTTGACTAATAGATCAGCTTTTTTAGTTTTTACCTTATTAAACTCTTTTCCACAAAGATAAGAAGTCTTCTCAAATTTTATAAATTCAGTGCATAGCTTATTATAGGTTTCTTGAAGGGTCAACTTCTTGGGTACTCCATCATCAGAAGAATCCTTACTGTCACTAGCACTCTCCACAATCACCTTATCAGTTATGGCAGCAAAAGCTATAAAATGACCACATTCATCAACATACTTATCAGAAGAGTCATTCTCAGTATCACTTTAGGTAGTAACCAACCCTTTATCTTTTGACTTTTTGGTCTTTTCCTTCATAAGGTAGTTTAGGCACTCTATCCTCATATGACCAAAACATTTGCACTCATGGCACTGGATAAGAGGTTTCTCACTCTTACCCTCCCTAAAGGATTTAGATTTCCTAGGAGGTTTATCCTTATCCTTTTTCCTAAATTGAAGAAGGTTGATAAACTCATTAGCTATGAAGGTTAGATCCTCATCCTCATCCTCATCATCATCTTTATCTTTATCTTCACTTTCATCTTTATCTTTAGAGTCATCAATCCCTTCATCTATACCTTTAAGAGCCAAGTTTTTAGTCTTTCCACCTTTTTCCATTAAATCTAATCCTATTTCATAGGTTTGAAGGTTCCGTACCAGCTTAGTCAAAGGAATTTTGATCAATGTCATTCACTTCTTCAGTGGCAGTGATCTTGGCAAGAATCTTTCAAGTAAGGACCTGAGGATTTTCCTAACAATTTTGGATTCCGCAATAGATTCTCCAAGGTTGAAGGCAGAATTCACAAAATCTTTGAGTTTAGTATAGAGCTCATCAAAGGTCTCATCCTCCTTCGTCCTTATTTTTTCAAAACTACTAGTGAGTCTTTCCACCTTTTTCCATTAAATCTAATCCCATCTCATAGGTTTTAAGGTTTCGTACAAGTTCAGTCAAAGGAATTTTGATCAATGTCACTCACTTCTTCAATGGCAGTGATCTTGGCATGGAATCTTTCAGGTAAAGACCTGAGAATTTTCCTATCAATTTTGGATGCAGCAATAGATTCTCCAAGGTTAAAGGCAAAATTCACAAAATCCTTGAGTTTAACATAGAATTCATCAAAGGTCTCAACCTCCTTCATCTTTATTTCTTCAAAACTACTAGTGAGTCTTTGAAGCTTCACAGTCTTTATTGCCTTAGTACCTTCATATGTGGTCTCAAGAATGGTCCATGCTTCCTTGACAACTTCTGTAGATGATATTTTCTTGAATTCCTCATTGGTCACCCTACAAAACAAAGCATTCAAGGCCCAACTGTTGAAATTTGCCACTTTGATTGTTGCTTCATCCCAATCCACCGACGCTTCTTTTGTCTTAATCCAACCAACTTCAACAACTTGCCATACTTGTTCACCTAGAGCTTGGAAAAAAACTTTCATACGAATTTTCCAGTACGCATAATTAGTGCCATCAAATAAAGGAGGAATCAAAAGAGATTGTCCACGATCCATGATAACGGGGGTCAAGGATCACACTCGGGAAATTAATCCAATCAGAGTATACCCACTTTGATATCACTTGTTGTGAAATTTAGACTCCGGTCGATAGAATTAACAAGTTTTAAACTCAAGTTGTTAATTAAATTTATTATGAATAACTCTTGTTAAAACAAACAAACAACAATATCATGTCAATATCATGCACAACGAAAAAGTAAATAAGACGAGATATGATGATCCAAGAAAACCAATGAAACAAACTAGTTTCACAGTAAAAAACCTAGTGGGAAACCTTCCTGAAAAGAAATTCACTATAGTAAAGAGAATTTTCAGATCTAGTACAAAATCTTTGTCCCTAGACTCTATATTCCTCGTAGATGAACTTACAGCAGAAACCTTTTACCGCCTCAAAACCTCTGAACTCTTCAATATATGAACGCCACCCTTTTGCACGAATCTCAGTACGTGACTAACCAATGATGCACGGCTTCTAGTATGTGACTAACTCACCAACTTAAAGAAGATGTTGGCTGCAAAGTTCTTCATTTCATCAACAATGAAGATCAAGAAGTACTTAGTTACAAAACCCTAAGGCGCAAAGACGCAGTAGCTTCTTTTAGAGAGAATAAGGCATCGGTCACCTTTTGCATGTGTTCTCCTTGTATTCTTTTATGTGACAGCCTTTAAAATAAACCTTATATATGTTTAGGGTTGTGAAAAAAGAAACCCTACACATACATGTCAGCATGGGCTAAAAATCAAATCTGAAAATTCTAATTTCATAATACTCGATAGATACAGCTATCGAGCTATCTGTCGAGACCTCGATAGATAGGTTATCTGTCGAGTTTTAATGAATCAGCACTTCTTCACTTGTTCTAGGACAGATTTGCATGGCTTTAATACTAGACTTGAACTCTTGTTCCTTGAAGTACTAAACCCATCCTAGATCTACCTAAATACAAGTAAAATGCGTTTTATCAAAGGATTAGTCAATTTTAAATGACATATGTTCATAACAAGTTCCACATATATCCTAACAATGGAGGCTAAAGATTCGAGATCAGGATCTTATGCATGGCGAAGTATTCTCAAATGAAGGGATGTTATTCAAAGAGGTTCTTGGTGGCGGATTGGGAGTGGAAAAAATGTTAAAATTTGGCAGCACTACTAGCTTTCTAGGAAACTGTGATATTTTGGAGCTTGCTGGTGGTTATCAATGGCAGAAAGCTATAACAGAAAGTGGAGAGAGAGAGAGAGAGAGAGAGAGAGAGAGAGAGAGAGATTTGGAAAATGAAGAAAATTGATTATAGAAGCTCAAGTTCAATACATTACACAAAGCTATATTTATAGAGCCAGAAATACATAAGATCAAGAACCTTCTAGAGATTTTTTCCTAACCATATTGTAACAACCCCATAACAAACTCCTGAATTCAAGGAAAGACGGTTATGGTTGAAACTGAACCTCTCTTCGTATTTGAACCAACCTCAAGCATCCTTGAAGAACAGAGCAATTCTTGATATCAAAAATTTGTGAAAGATAATCAAAATGGTATCATTTCTATTAATACCAGAACGTCACCGTTTCATTTTAATTCATTAAATCCCTTTTTTTACCTTCAAGTCACATGACACCGTTTTGGTCTTAGGATTAAGTTACCGTTGGCAGAACTAGCCGTTAGTCTTCATCTTCCTCAGATTTCAAACACAATTCAGTATTCTTTTTCTTCACCAATTTTGTACTTCCTCTATCAGAAACATCCTCCGATTGTTTCTCCTCTATGATTTCTTCAATGGAAGAGGCCATAGTTGTTACACTAATTGATTCCTCAACGCGGCAATGGAACCATAGTATTATTGACAGAATTTTTGCACCAGAGGAAGCTGATTTAATCTATAAATTTCCACTAGGCAGAGCTGATTCAGATAATTCTTTATTTTGGCCATTAATACAAAACAGGTTCTACTCTTGTAAATCCGGATATTGCTTTTTGAAGGAGGAGGCAGAAATGGAGATTAGAGGCATTGATGACCACCAGGGGAATGGTTTGTGGAAGGGTATTTGGGCTCTAAAGGTGCCAAATAAAGTGAAGAATTTGGTTTGGAAGGCATACCGAAATTCGCTGCCTACAAAGTCGAACCTGGTACACCACATGATCATTGAGTCTGCCACTTGTGACCGCTGTCAGGATGTACCTGAATCGGTGATTCATGCTCTATGTTCTTGCCAAGAATTGTATGTTGTTTGGGCAAACGATCTCTGGAATTTTCGAATAGGTATGCATTTTCAGAACTTTAAGGAGCTGATAAGTGATAACGTGGATTCTGCAGTAGACAAAAAAAAAAAAAAAAGCCCAGATTTATTTGCAATGATTGTGTGGTCGATATGGAACCAACGTAATTGTGTTCACCTCTAACAACCCAGCTGGGCTCTCCACCTCATTGCTCGAGCTTCCAAAGACTGACTTGCTGAATTTCTTGTGTTACAATCACCTCCTAAACCCACACAGATTCATTATCGAGTTTGCTGGAAAACCACCACCTCTTGGTTTTGTCAAAATCAACTTCGATGGGTCTGTGTTTCCAAAGGAAAATAAATCTAGCATTGGTATAGTTATTCGGAATAGTGAAGGTTTGGTGCTGGCATCTCTGTCTTAGCAACTTGATCAAGCATTTAGCCCGAGTGGAATAGAGGCTCTTGCTGCCCATAGAAGTCTTCAGTTGGCGTCGGAGCTGGGTTTTGGTCAGGTCACGTTGGAGGGAGATGCCCAGGTCCTGAAATCTACTCTACAAAATGAACATGAAGTTTTTAATTCTGTTGGTCTACTTATTAAAAATGTCCGTCTCTGTTCTATGTTTTTTACGCAATTACGTTACTCTTATACTAAGAGAGAAGGTAATAAGGTTGCCCATAGTCTTACTTGATATGATGTTTATATCTCAGACTTTATTGTATAGATGGAGGATGTTCCACCACCAGTTTTTATTAATAAAGTTAACCTGTCTTTTTCCTTAAAAAAAAGTTAACAACTCATTTCCTCACCAAAAAAAAAAAAAAAAAAAGGTTAATAACTCATTTATTACTTATAAGGTCTAACCTTATTTACTATTGAGATTTGGGGAGATGAAAAAAAAACACTCTAGGACGACGATGGGGACTCTTGCTCCTCTAGTTCACTACCCATATACAAAAATCCTAATCATATTTCTATATCACACTCTGGTACCGTAAGTGACGGTGCTAAGTGGGGATCGCACTCAAGGTGGTCGATACAGTATCATACTGATCGATACCGCTAGTATGTACCGTACTGGTACATGCACCGGTATTGAAACGTCATCATTTCATATCGGTTTAAATACCGGCCATGTACCGGCCGATACAAAAATAATTTTTGTTTTTTTTTTTTTTTTTTTTTTAGTTTTGTAATTTTTGAATTTTTGTAAGGGCAGAATAGTAACTTATATGCATTAACTTATTAGTATTATTTGTTTTCTTAGTATGCTAAAGTTTAAAGTCTAAAACCATGAATAATTTGTTCTGAATTGAGGCAATGTTTTATAGAAAACTTTTATTTTTATTAATATATATTTATAAATATAAAAAAAATAACAGAAACCCGAAACGGTACATCGGTATTGACTGATACCAAAATATATCGTTTTACTGGTTAAACCGGTACAGCCTCCAATACGAGAATGACTTCCTTGATTGCACCACTCTCACTCCATCCAAAGTCTCAGCAAATTTTTTTTTAAATGAATAAGATAGAATTTAAATCTAACACGCCCATTTCATCTCCATTTGTTCTCCATCATCACATCAATTGTGTATTCTATAAAAAAAATCAATTGATTTTTGTTGTAATGGAATTTTAAATTCCAAATCTGTTATTCGTTTTATAAGTTGAGCTAATTTTTTTTTAGAAGATTATAAGTTGAGAAAATTGAAAACACAAAGCCAAATGATTTTTTTTTTTAGAATACTAAATATTTTTAACACACACACACACACACAGAAAGGGGAGAGAAGGTCTTAAAGAAACTGATAGTGATGTATATCCAAGAGTTGGGCCCTTTTGGATATATATCACTTTCAATTTCTTTAAGACATTCTCCCATCTCCCTGTGTGTATGTGTGTGTTAAAAATACTTAGTATTCTCAAAAGAAAAAATAATGGGTTAATCCAACAAAGTCTAATGATTTGATTGTAAACAATTATACAAAGATGTGGGTTCAAGTTATAAAAGTTACACATTTTTTAAACTATTAATTGTTATCAAACCTGACGGTGGAGATCTAATTACTTTACATATCACTTTGAATGTGTAAACACCTTTGTAATCTCTTCCTACAATAGTAAGTTTAAATCTTGTTGCTCATGAGTATAGACTACTGTTGAATCACGTACATCTTGATGCCACTTCTTGTGTGTAGTTGTAAATTTTTCATTCTAGTGTTCTGCAATTCCTGTGACTTGTTTGGGGATCTTTCTCAAACCTATAATATTTCACAATCAATCTTGTGTGGGAATGCCAGTCGTAGACTCTTTCTCGCTACATATTAGCATTAGAGGTTCAGCTATTACAACATATACATTAAAAACTTGATTTTTATTTTTAATTAAATTAAGTGTACATTTTGTATAACTTAATTTGGTGAGAGCCCCTAATGACACAGTAAACCTTAATAGATATGAAATAGTACTTTAGATTGTTATAATTTAATGAGTTTATGTGGAAAAATTAAAATGTTAGGATTTATTTTAAGATAAGAGATGAACTATTGTGAATTTTTTTTTTTTTACACTTTTCCCTTTATGGGTTTACTTTGAAATATCTTGTAAGAAATTATCTTTATGGCACATGTAAAGAACCTGGTAAAATTGATTTTAATTTTATTCTATATTTAATCATTCAATTATAATTTTACTAGCTCATAATAGGGTTGTACATGGTGCGGTGCAGCCGATTTCTGTGGCCGTTTCTGCATCGCATTGAAACCGAAGGTTTCCTAAAAACCCAAGCCGCCACTGCGCCTGAGGAACGATTCTCCGACAATATCAGTGGCGATTCTAGTCGGCGCGATGGTCAGTTTCCACCTATCTAACAGAGAGAGGAAGAAAGATCTAAAACCAAAATCAAACCTAGAACACTCTCTAAGGATTCAAACCACAAATCAAAACTTAGATCAAATCAAAATATCAAAAGATTCAAAACCCAATACAAACCCAAATATTAAAACCCAAAGAAGGTAAAGATTATTGGGACTAACCATCGATTGACTCACTTGCAAAGTCCAATCGACCACTAGGTGATGGAGGCAAAGACGACAACTTGAAAATCTGACCTGGGTGGCAGTAAAAATAGAGGTGGTTTGAAGACAAAAGGCTGAAATGGAGGTGGGTTTTGTGTTGTGGGTGGGGGTGGAAATCTTAGATTTGACTTGAAGGGAGTAGAAATCTCAAGATTTGTGTGTGTGTGTGTGTGTGTGTGTGTGTGTGTGTGTGTGTGTGTGTGTGTGTAAGCAAATCGGTTCGGTTCGGTTTGGTATTCATTAGAATCCAAAAACCTTCGCAGACAACCATATTGTCCGACTTCAATGCTTGAAAATCGCTATCGACCACCGTGCCTAACACCTGCGGTGGAGGCTTGAGGCGGGTAGATCAATCTGACTCCAGCCAATTCCATCTATGGCGAGCGGTGCCTGTACAACCCTAGTTCATATACAAACACAATCACAATAAATGCTTATTAATAATGACCATAATTATCAAATTTTATATTTATATTTTGTTAAACTTTCTCGTGTATCGTATAGGTTATTGACTCTAGTGTGTTTGTGTCTATATATATATATATATATATATATATATATATATATATATATATATATATACTAGCCATTGACCAATGCAACACATAGGAAAGTTTGACAGAAAAAGTATTTATACATGAAACATGTTTAATTAATAAGTATTAATTAATAAAAATGTTAAATAAAAAAATTTTAGAAAAGATTTTACCTAATTTAATAAAATATTTTTTGTTTAGAGAAGACCAAACATAATTTAATCATAATTTTGTTGGTTTCCATTTCTCCAAAAAAAAAAAAATGTTAGTTTTGGGCTATTTTATCATAAAAGAACCATTAACTCTAGATTTTTTATGTTAATTTTTTTTTATAAATCCACAGTTGATGATGGGAAATTTGCCCTCACTATGTACCCTACATAATTTAATTAAAATGTACTATTAAATTTGTAGTGCAATATGTATGAAAGAAATTTGAAGAAATTTTACCTTCAAATCCGTTTTGTGGAAAATTCTTCCAACTAATATATGTGGTTGTTAAAATGATTATCTATAGGACATAATTTGGTTACAAATTTGATTGTAGTCTTAACAATAAGAATATTACATGAGTTCACATACAAAACCACACTTAAATGATTGTATATAATCATATTAAGTGAGTAATGTACATTGCACATGATATGAATACTTCATTTTTGTATTGTTAGTAACAAAGTTTTTAGTCAAACTCTATTCTTATTTACTTGAATTTTTAGTTAAATAACATTTTTAATTAAAATAATATATACAAATAATCTTATAAATCATCATATAATTTAATAAATTAGAGGAGATCTCAGATCTCTTTTGGATTGAAAATTTTATCTAGAAAATGTGTCACCACCGGTTAATAGGGATCGTTTACTTCAAATATGTTCACTTCAAAAGGACAAGAAATTTGAAATTTTGGAGTGTGGAGTGTGTACTAGTCCAAGAGTGGTGTAAATGTGAATTGAATTGAGTTTGAACTTGATGAGAATCAACAAGCATTCAAGGATCCATTGCATGTTCCAGTTGGGCCGATTATTAGAGCAAGATCCAAGAAGATCAAAGAAGCACTTAATGAGCTGATTCAAGAGATTTGAGCTGATTCTAATGCAGGACATTCCAAGCTGGGCCCAAAGAAAGAGGAAGGCGTAAGAAATTTAATTCAAGCTATTGACGGCTGATTTGGCTTAATTGGGCGTTATTTATGGCGTGGATTAATGACTGATTGACTTTCCAGTTCTAAATCAGTTAATAGATATTTTTCTTAATTTAGATCTTCTAATTAGACCAGATCTACCTTAATTTTAGGTTTTTATTATTTAAAACGTTTTTTAGCTATTTTTCTATTTTGGATCTGCTATTTTCAGACCAAATCAGATTTTATTTAAGTTTTTATTATTTAGTACATTTTTTATATTTTCTACATTCGGTTATGTCTTATAAATAGCATGCACTTATTGTAATAGAGAGGATTATTGAATAAAAATCAGAAAAAGGTGAGGCTTTGCTCTTTTCTTTGATTCTTCAAGAACTGTGAACTTATCAGGGATTCTTCCTTGTGGCGTTCAAACTTATAACTTTGGTTTGTGATTCAATTATAATCATTGGGTCAAGGTCTGTTACTTATACCTTTGGTTTACGTTTCACTTATAAACGTTGAGTCAGGGTTTCTATCAAAACCTGAATTTTAGCTTTCTTGGGCAATATTCCAATATTATTTGTTGGGTCTCAAAACGAGACGATTGAAGTTCGCATCATTTGGTATCAGAGCTCAAGTTCTAAAATCAGTTTTCTATCCGTTCATCTTTTGTTTCCTGTTATCATCTTATCATCCTATCTTGTTCCTTTTGTGTTCTTTATTCCTCATTCTTATTTTGTGCCGAGGACTGGGTTAAAATCGTGCACCAAGCTTCCAGGAAAAAAAACGTCAAAAAAAGAAGAGACTTCTGAAAAGAAAAAGAAATCAGAAAAATAAAATAAATTTTTTTTTTTTTTAGTTTCCGTTCTCTCAAACCAAAATATTGTTTTCTTTTGTCCTTTTCTTTGATTTAGTGTTCCTGTCATATTTTCTTGCCGTTGGTATTTGTTTGAATACTACAAGTTGAATTTCTTGATCAAGTTTATTAGTTTAATGCAGAACTGAAAAGAGGAAGCTACGACTGGAAAAATGCAAGAGAGTGTGAGACTAATATCGGGAAAAAGCCAATTTAAGAGTGAAACATAAGTGGGAGTGACATAATCTGAGTACAAACACGTGAAGGAGTGTTGTGAGGAATTATTTCTAACATTTCTCTGTAGTTTTAAAAGTATGTCTTGTAGGGGTGAAACGTCAAATAAGGAAGGAGGGGAGGAGCCATCCATCATGTTGCAGGCTATGCAACAACAATTTGAATGCATGAATGTGGTATTTAATGAGATTTGGGATCGGTTGGACAAGCAAGATACTGTTATTGCTAATATGCATGAGGAGCGTCCCTAAAGAGCCCTTAATGCTAGAAGGCAAGAAAGGTATGCGCGCATGGATGATTCTGATGACTACCACGAGGATGAGTGTGAAGATGAAGAGGATTAAGTTTCATTGAATAATGGGGGCAGGTTTGCGCGAAGGGGCGAAAGGCGTGGTAGATGATTCCAAAAAGATCCAAGATGGCAAGATGGGACTGATAGAAACCTAGGAAACATAAAAATGAAGATACCATCATCCCAAGGGAAAAATGATCTAGAAGTGTACTTGGAGTGGGAGAAGAAGGTGGAGTTCATCTTTGAGTGCCACAATTACGCCGAGGAGAAAAAGGTAAAACTAACTGTGATTGAGTTTACTGACTATGCTATTATATGGTGGGATCAACTTGTGATGAACAGAAGGAGAAACCATGAGAGGCCTATTGAGACGTGGGAGGAAATGAAGGCCACCATGAGGAGGCGATTTATCCCTAGTCACTACTATAGGGACTTGTATCAAAAATTACAGAGTCTTACTCAAGGCTATAGGAGCGTGGATGACTACCACAAGGAGATGAAGATTGCCATGATTCGAGCTAATGTAGAGGAGAATAGAGAAGC
>CM066163.1:57725185-57727685 GCA_033629205.1 Lithocarpus polystachyus
GCACAGATTTTTGGGACAAATCCAAAAAAGAAAAAAAAAAAGATTGCTTCTTGAGATAAATAAAATTGAATTTTATGAATTATGACAATCTAATCAGAAGATCTTTTCCATGTTACTTGAATGGCGATTATTTTTTTTTAATACCTAATCATGTACATAATACCATACCATTTAAAAATTTAAATAATGTAACACTTTTTTTTTTTTTTGGAAGATTAAATCATATAAGACGAGATATGTTTTTAAATTATTAATATATTTTTTTATACGAGATAGAAATTCTATTCTAACTTAATCTAAGTGTATATGTGTATGAAACTCCTTCCTGGAGACTTGAACCCCGACTCTTACCCCTCACACGCCATAAACACTTATATTTGTGAAATGACTATCACGTTAAGAGTGCACGGTAGTTAAATTATTAATACTTAAGTGGAATAATAAAATGAAAATGTTATTTTCATTCATTCATCTTTATATATTATGAGGATTAGAAAGTTAGTTACGAGCTCTCTCAATTCTCTTTAACACCTCTAATATTTATTTAATGTTATTGCAAACAAATAAAGAAATGAGGATATACAAGTAATTTGAAGTTCTTATATTTATGAGGAATTTAATTTAAACTCAAATGCAATTACACATAATGTGTTTGAATTCCACTCTCCCACATTCTAGGCTATGTTTGTTTCGGGTGAAAAAGAAATTTGGAAAATATTTTACACCCTTAAGTGTGTTTGGGTGCACATGAAAATACGGTTAAATTGAAAATATATTTCAGTTGACCGTAAATTAAGGCCTTTAGACTCAGAAATGATTTTACATAGTGATTTTACCTTTAACCAATGTCCACTCTCCTCATTGACTCACACCAAGCCGAAGGAACTAGGGAGAGAGATACCCAAGGTCAATCCCGTGCCCACCTGCCTCCTCTCACCGATCTACCTTCTCTCTCTTTCCCTCCGACCAACCAAGGCTGGATCGGACACTACATGTCACCGATCTTGTGCCTTCACTCAGGAACCACACCCTCTCTTCCACTCTCACTCACAGCACTCTCGATCTAGATCGATCTCACCCTCCCTCCGCAGCTTACCCTAGGCAACACCACTCCACAGTGGTCTTCTCTCTCTTATCTCACTTTTTCTCTCTAACTCAAACCAACCCCCCCCCCCCCCCCCCCCCCCCCACTTATTTTTGTTTTTGATCTTTGATTATGTTGTTGTTGTTGTGGTGGTGTGGGTGGTGGTGTTTTTGTGGATTTTGTGTGGGTGATGGTGGATTTTTTGTGGGTGGTGGTGGGTTGTGCTTGTCCTTGGTGGTGGTGGTGGCTGGTTGGCTTGGGCTTACATTTTTTGAAAATAGATTTTTTTTTACATCAAAGTCCAAACACAAGAAAAAATTTTCCGGCGTAATTTCCACAACACAGTCAAATAGCAGAAAAATGTTTTCCTTGACGTGAAATATTTTCAACTAAAATATTTTACACTCGAAAAATATTTTACATATTGCCAAACACAACCTTAACTCCTATAAAACTGTTTTACTCACAAATTTAAAATTTTTAATTGCCCTTAACTTCTTTCTAAGAAAAATTGTTTTTAACTTATGACACTTATCTGGGCTTTTTTTGTCCCAACTGATCACAAAATTTGACCAACGGAGCAACGGAGCATAAAAGACCAAACTTCCATTTTGAATGTATGACTTTATCACCACTTTCACATGGCTGGGTACGATACGATTTCTCTTTCTTTGAAGGTTTTTTTTTTTTTTTTTTTTTTTTTAAAGACAAAATCTCTCTGATCATTTATTTTTATGAGAAACAATAGATGGTTTTGCTTTATATTGAATTCACATTCAATCGTATACTACTAGCAATATATGGTGGTGATTCTTCAACCCATATAATACTTTGCCCCAGTAAACCATAATTTGCAATGAAGACCATCTGGGCAGTTTGTTAAAAGATTTAAAGCAAGCCCATCTGGGCAGTTTTTTTTTTTATATTTTTTTTATTCTTAAAGTTCATTCGTGTTTTTGCAGGAACAAGATATGGTTTATTGCTACCATGGATTTAAGATATCATATAATTTTGTTGATATTTGTATTAGGGTATGAACTATGAAGGTGTTAAACAATTATTATTGTTTAGATTTTATTTTTTTTAGATTCTAATTGGACGTTTAGATGGTTTAATTTGATAATTTTTTATTTTTTATTTTCTTATAATCATGTGGAGATGGGATTTCAACTAGTCACAATAAAAGATACTATTATCATTGGACCTTCACTTAAACCCCTTTTAATTTGTTGAATTTGGAAATTTCTATAGTTTAGGAAATTTGGCTTTGCAAAAAAATATGAAATGCTCAATAGTTTATCTCTTCTCTTATCCCTATCTATGAACATGTTAACATCCAAAGTGGGAGTGTATACAATTTTGCATTATAAAAAAGTGACATTTTACCAAAATAATGCAAAATTATGTACACTCCCA